>JASAOB010002847.1:0-90410 GCA_030849825.1 Herpetomonas tarakana
GAGCGTCAGAGAGATCTTCCCGCACCGCCCGGCTAGTTTCCTTTTCCTTTGAAGCAGTATCGGATCGCTCCGTCGCGCTCATGTGCGCGCAACAGTACGAGTATGACGGGTGGAGCTATGAGAAACTGCGCGGCCAGCGGAACCGGGCCCACTTCCTCCTCACCGAGCCCTTGCGCTACGTCACAGTGATCCTGTCCACACGAAGAGACGAGGAGAAGAAGCTCTACTGCATCGACAGCCCGTGCTACCACGCCAACGGGCCGCTTGGCGAGGGCCCGCTAGTGGAGATTGAGGACATGCTGTGCGTGAGCTGCCCGTGGCACCGCTTCCTCGTCTCGCTGGACGAGGGCAGGGAGGTGTTCCTCGAGGTGGACCCTGCAAAGCAGCCGCTGGACAACCCCATCGGAACGGCGGAGGCGGGGGAGGAGGGTAGGGTAGGCCGGCATGGCAAGCCGTCCACGGCACTGCCCACGTACCCGCTGGCGGGGCCGGATCCCAGTGGCCCTGGCGTGACCGTGGAGCGAGGGAGACGGGTGCAGCGGACGCACAAGGCCTTCCTGGACGAGGCCACCGGCGTTCTGACGATTGAGGTGGCCTCGGAGGCGGACATCATGAAGGCCCCCGTGCGCTCTGATAAGGCAGCGACGAACCTCAAGGACGGCGCGATGTGCATGCAGATATTCGACATCAAAGCCAAAGGGCTGTAAGCCTTTTGATCCCGCTGCTCTTCGCTTGTTGTGTCTTCGTTTCTTCTTGTTGTTGCTGTTGCTGCTTGTTACTACTTTGAATGCCTCGCTACTGTCTCCGTGCCTTCCTTTCCCTTTGAAAGCGATCCACCTTCACATGGGCTCTTCATGTCCCCCCACCCCCCTTCACTCGTTCTCCCTGATATCTCACTTCGCACCCATTCCCTCTCTCTCCTCCTCCCCGTACACCATTTCTCTCAACTAGATATATCCTATCACTCGCACCCGCACACACACATACACACACTTTGCTGCCAAGTTACAGTGTGAGCCATATTGGGGACTGCTGGGACGCATCTTTCTCTCTCGCGCCGTTGCATTAGCTGCGTTTCCACGCGTCCTTCTGCATGTCTGGTTCAGCACAGGTGGTGGCCTGCGGAGCCATCCCCTCAGCCCTCACCCACTTTGTGGATGCTGTCATGGCGCACACCAGCTCCTTGAGCGATGCCCAACTACGCCGGTACGGCCAGTACGCCCTCGCCGCCGCCACGCTCTACTACGTGTCCACCACATTCCAGGCAGTGGTGCCCGCGGATGCCCAGTATGCCGTGGATGCACACCTGCCCCAAGGCTACGATCGAAGCGTCATCGCGGCAAGGCTGGAGCACCGCCGCACCAAGCAGCGCCTCGGAGAATACTTGCAGCTGCAGCAGCTCCGCGACGCCCTCCGCACTGAGACGAGCCGCGAGGGAAAGCTGCAGGGCTGGCAGACCATTTTTGAGCGTACGCTGGCCGGCCTGCTCGCAGGGGCCTACGCGCACAGCCTGACGCTGTCGCTCTTCACGATGAAAAACACGGTGCGGGTCCTGGTGTTCGTACTGCGCCGCCGCGAGGAGGCGGGGGACAAGAAAGGCAGCCAGCGGAACGGCCCCATTGGTAAGGTGAAGGCGTGGTGGACAGGCGGCACGCAGTCGATGATCATGGAAAGCTTGATGGAGCGCATGAACGACCAGGTGGAGAAGCAGGCGTCGCCGTTCGCCAACACGGGCTTGGATGAGGAGCCCGTCCCAGACGTCCCTGGTGCTGGCAACGGCGGCGGCGTGGGCATCAGCGGGAGCCGTAGCGGGCCAAAGATGGTAGGAGGCCGCGATGCTTTTGTATACTCACAAATGGTATCCCGTGAACTGTCCGCCGCGGCACTGGATGGCGACGAGGAGGCCGAGGATCGTGGCTTCAACGGTGATAACGACAACGATGAGGATGATGCGGAAGGGAGCGGGCTGCTGGGAGGCAGGCCGAGAAACTCGAGTTGCGTGTCGAACACAAGCACGGCGTGGACGACCGCGGCCATCGCCGATGCAGAGCGTCTGTTCTCCGTAAAGGACATCCTCACGACGGCCGTGCCGCGCATCGTGGCCACCGCCACCGGCGTGGTGCAGCGGGTGCTGGCACGCCACCCTGGCAAGTTCACCGTAGCCGGCAGCGTGTCCTCGCGTGAGCTGCGGCAGCTGCTGGTGGAGCTGTGTGCGGAGATGGAGCGCGCCGCGTGCGTCGCGGAGTGGATCTACCAAAGTCCGCTCCGTCCCGGCAGCTGCCAGCCGTCGCTAGCGCGCGGTGGGGATTGCGTGACTTCCTTTGGGTCCTTGCCGGACCAAGGACGAAGGGGGGCAACCTCCGCCCCCGCCGCAGCGGCACTGGACGGTGACGACGATGGCGAAGACGAGGAGGATATCGTGCACTTCCCGGCTGGGTCCACGACCATGCTGGGGCCGGACGGCCGCCCCGTCCCGAAGAGCAGCCGGCCGCTAACGAACGGCGGCTTGCCCGGCGCAGACACCACCGACGAGGCCTTTATGGAGAGGATGTTCGGCATGGACGCGGGCACTGGCGGGCTGTTGTCATCCTCTGCGGAGGTGCGTCGGGCCCACCGAGAGGCCCTGCGTCAGGAACTGGTCGTGAAGCAGCAGGTGTCCGGCTTCTTCCAAGAGCTCATTTACAGCGCGAGCTTCGCCGAGCTGTGCCTGCAGTACGCGGAGTCCACGCTTGCCGACACCCTGTACGCGGCACTGAACATTACCGGCGTGAAGTCGTACGACAAGACCACGGACTCCGCAAAGATGCTCATGGTGGTCGCCTCCTTGGAGGGCCACCGACAGCGTGCGTTGGACACGACAGAGTTCGAGGTGCAGCCCAGCATGAAGCTATTCTGCGAGGAGATACTCCGCTCCACTTGCACCCATGCGAAGTGAAACCCCGTGCTCCTCGTCTTTGTCATTGCTGTGCGCTTCTTTTCCCTCTTTCCTTCCCTCTCTCTCTCCGCTCTGCCCAGTATACTGGAAAGGGGAGCAGTTTACGGCATTGTTGTCACTAACGTCTTCTTGCTGCTCCGGGATTGTGAAGGGCTCCCTCCATGCTTCCCCGTTGCTAGACATGCCAAAAGTGAAGGGATGAAGAGGAGACGACCGCTTCCTGCTCCCCCTCCGTATCGCTCACTCCGCCCCCTTTTCCCGCCTGCGAGCCTTGTGGAGGCGGCAAAGGGGTCCCCCCCAACCCGCGCAGCGGCAAGTCGGAGGTGAGAGCTTGCGTCCCCCGTGCAAACTGTCGTTAATGTGTAGTAACCACAATAGTGTATGGCTTCTCCTTCCTCACACTTTTGGAAGCTGATTAGAGTAACTGCCGCACCTCCTCCCCTCCCCTCCCCCCCCCCACCCCCACCCACCCCTCTATTGCCACTTCCCTCCCCTTCGTATTGCCAGGTGCGATGGACAATTCCCTGCGTCTCTGGGAAAGCCTACGAGCTGATGTGCGGCAAGTCGACCAGGTACTTGACCAGCAAGTTGCCCAGCTCGAGGACCTCGCGAACATCTCGGAGGACAATGTGCAGGTAGGCCCCTCCTCCTCCTCGCCGCCCTCGGCCGCGAATGGACGGGCCGACAGCGGCAATGTGGCCAACAATAGCAGCAGCAACATCAACATAAACGGCTCGCCACCGCGGCGGAGCCTGTCTGAGGTCCAGCGCCAATTTGAGGAGCTGCGCAACAGCATCGAGGCCAATTTGAAGCACTATGAGCGGCAGCTACTGGCGATGACCGATGCGAGTGCTGGCAGCCTCACCTCGGCGCGGCACACGGAACGCTTCCAGGGCCTCCTACAAGAGAAGAGGCGAACTGTGCTGAGGATCTGCGCCGACTTCAAGAAGCGTCGGGAGCACCTGGAGCTGCTGCCCAGCATCGCGGTTGACCTGCGCAATTACGAGGATGAGGCCGGCACCCGGCTGCTGATGGATGAGCAGAATGCCATCCGCCACGCTCACGGCCGCGTGAACCAGATTCTCGACCAGGCCACCGGCACGCAGCAGCGCCTGCAGCAGCAACGGGAGCGCTTCCTCTCGATGGGAGAACGACTGCTGCAGATCGCGGAACGCATCCCCGTCATCCAGCAGGTACTGCGCCGGATCGACTCTCGGCGAAGGGTGCACGTCGCGGTGCTGGGCACTGTGTTCTCCTTCTGCATTTTTCTCACGGTGCTTTTCTGGTAGAGGACGAGAGGGGAAGGGGGGAAGGGAGAGAAAAGGAGAGCGAGCCGAGCGGAGAAGTCGAAGGGGGCGACAGTGTGTGTGTGTGTGTGCATATGGTGTACGTGATGTCTCCCCTCCCTTCCCCCTCCTCATCCCCTCCTTTCTCATTGCCGTGTTGCTCGTGCTCTAGACACGGATGGCGTTGTGTTCCTCACCGACAAGTCACCTCTCCCTTCCCCCTCCTTTCTCCCTCGCCCCCTCTCGCCTTTTCTAGAGACAGAGGTTTCTGTGCTTGGGCTACCATTGCATGACTTGCTTGTACGCTACCAAAAAGGGGTACCAAACCGAACGAACCGCTCAAGAGGGACGTGAATGAGAGGATCTCTGCCCCCCTTTTATCCTATTCATATCTTCCTCCTTGACGTAGAGGCGGTGTTGCGTGATCGCACACCTACCCCACGCACCACCTGCCCACGCAGGTAGGCAGGCACGATAGGGGGGGGGGGGGCACCCCCGATGCGAACCAGTGAAGGACAACGGGAAGCACCACCGCCACAACCACCGCCTCTCTCTCTCTCCCTCCTCGATTCTCTTGCTATACGAACAAAAGCCGTCTTTCATTGCCCCTCTTCTATTGGGCGATATATATCTGGCCACATTGTATTCCTTCCTCCTCTCTTCTCCCCTTCGCACTGCTTGTCCGGCCCCCGTGGAGCGTCCTTCCTCGCCTTCACCATTTTCTTCCTCCTCCCCCGCCTCCTTAGACTTCCCAAAAAGGCCACTCTGCACTGTGCAATAGCATTCGACACACAGGCACACAGGCACACAGGCACACACAGCGTACTTGAGTAAGCGCTCTTCTTGCTTTACTTACTTCTTCTCTTGAAGAGCTCCGCTTCTCCAACGATAGAAAGGGTGGAGTTCCCCGCTGTCTCACACTCCTTTCTCTCTCTCTTGTGTGTGTTAGTCCTCGTCTAGAACCGAGAAGGCTACTGAGTGTGCGTGATTAACCCTTTACCTCCTCCACCTGCAAGACTTGCAAGGGAACGAGGAAAGCCTTGCTCTCTACCCCCCTCCCCCTCCCACACACACACATACATACAGACTTCTTCTCTTGGACTTGCTCATCTTCCTCTCCCGCTTTTCTTTCGGCTCGTGCGCATCCTTTACCTTTAACCGTGTATCATATCCTCATATACATAGTTGCCATTGATACATTACACTACTTATTCTCGTATCCAGTGCCTCTCCCTCTCTCTTTCTCCTCTCGCCTGTGTGAAACTCCGACTTGAGCCGTCTCTCGCAACTTTGCCGCCTGGCAACGTACCCAACACACGCACGCAAGCTGGATAATATGCCCCAACGCTCCTCCAGCTCCATGCAGTCACGACGGCCAGGAGGGACTCTGCCGGCCGGTGCGGGGCCCACAGCAACATCCGCAGCAGCAGCAGAAGCAGCGACTCGCAACGCTAACACAGGCAGCAGCGAGAAGCCACCCGGGCGGGTGGTCGCGGTGTCACCTCCCCCCCACCTTGGCTCACCCTCCTCTAGTTCATCAGTTTCGACTGGCCGTGGCCGCCCGTGTGTCGCGTCGCCTCTGCAGCTGCAGCAGCAGAAGTCAAGGGCAGCGCCTCTCGGCAGCCCAAGAGCAGGCGGCGGCAATTATACCGCCAACCATAGTCGTGTTGCCCCCGCGGAAGGCAGCCTTGACAGCAGAAGCGGCACCGCCTCTAGCCAGAACGGGCAGATTCGAGTCGACACCGCCGTGACGGGAACGCCAGTCACGACGGCGGCTATTAGCGAGAGCTGCGTCAACTCGCGCTCCACCTCCGGTGTCCCAGGCTTCGCGGGTGGAGCAGCGGGTGGCAGCGGTAGCAACGAAAATGGCACAAGTGCGGGCGAGACGCTTACCAGAGCTCAACCATACTACTCCCAGCAGCAGCAACAGCAACAAGGGCAGATCCGCAAAGCCCAATCTCACGCCCACGCGCTCCTGACGCGGTACGGCAACACCTCCCCGTCCTCACCTTCGCTAGAGCTCCAGCGGCTCAGTAAACAACCGCTGACGACGGTGGCTCGACAGCCACCACCGCGGCGGCAGCCGCAGGGGCGTGCGCCAGTGATTTACGCTCGGCGACAGAACGCACAGGATGCACCTGCCGTAGAGAGCAAACGTGACGAGGACACCGCAGAGGACGGCAACGACTACTACATTATCAGCGACAGCGACAGCGACATTGCCTTTGTCGAGGCCGAAGACGAGGACGAGGAGGGGAACAGCTTAAACTCCAGCTTCTCCGACACAAGGGCGTCGGGAAACTCTCCCAAGATGGCTCCTCTCTGCTCCAGCGCCGCCGGCAGCGGTGCGCCCGAGCGGCGGAGCACTCTCTCCTTGTCAGAGCACCATCAGGACCATGTACTGCGAGGAAGCGTGCCGGATCGCAGTGGCAGTGGTGCCCCCCGGCACCTTACAGCCGCTCATGCGGATGGCGGGAAGCCGACGGCAGCGACAAGTGCAGAGGTGGAGTATGTCTTTGTGGAAGAGGAGGACGACGCCGACGAATGGGACGAGAAGGACTTTGATGTCGAGTCCGACTATGACGAGGAGGACGAGGAGATGGCGGTCCAGCGGTACATGGACGAGGGCGCGGCACACAGTCACGCGCCGAGCACGGCCACCACCGCAGGCGACGAGGGAAACCTGCTCTCCCTCAGCCAACTTTCGCCCAGCAGTGCGAAGCCCTCTGACCGGAGGAGCGGAAAGAACGACTCCGCGTTCTGTTCGTCGCCCGTTGCCACCGCTGCTTCCGCCACCGCCAGCATCGCGGCTCCTGCCACGACTGCTTCGCCCTCCCCAGCAGCCGCACGGGCGACGATTATCAAGGACGTCCCTGCCTCGCTGCCGCCTGGGACGACGCCGTCTACGCTCTCTTCAACCTCTGCCTCACAGGCGCCGAGCCGCACGCAAGGGGCGACCACCACCACCACGGCAATCACAGGGGCAACAGCGCACAGCACCGCCGGCAGCAGTGTAAGTACCGCAGCCGGTGCCAACACCACGGACGCCTCCCCATTGACTGTTCAGCAGCAGCAGCAGCAGCGCAGCCCCCCGCCTGTTCTCCCGCGACAGCATGCGAAGGCCGGCTCTGGCAACCAGGCCTATGTCCAGCATCAACGCGACCTCGGCGGCGCACCAACCGTGCCCGCCCACCGAGGCCTCTCCACGGACGAAGGCGGCAACAGCATGAGAGCTCCCCACCCCGCTAAGCCAGCAGCCGTGCCCCCCTCGCCGTCGTCCAGTCCAGCGATGACGCCCGGACGCTCGGCGGCGAGCAGCGCGGCGGCTGCCCTTGCCGCTGCCTCCGCGGCGCCGCAGCCGGCGAGGTCAGTGCAGGCGGCGCCTCCGCAGAACGTGTACGGCTCCACACCGACGCTGCTCGCCTGCCAGTCACTCAGCCTCTACGATGCCTTCTTCCTGAACAAGAGCAAGACCTGCTGGCTCGTTGACGACCATGTGCTGGCCAAGTGCCTCGAGTTTGTGCGGTTGATGGGCTACACCCACCCCATGCTGCGACGCGACCGTGCTGTCGGCAACGTGAACAGCATGTGGAGCTTCTCGGCAGCTGTTCCGTCGCCACTGACCCGCAACGTGTGCGAGGGCGAGGAAGGAAAGCCGAATGCTGCCACGGGGCGAGTGCCCCCTACCTACTCCCTCAAAAGACACCCACCCGTGTGCGTTGCCGATCAGCTGCACATGTCCTCTCTGTTCCTGTCCTACACAGAGGCGATGCGGTGGATCTCGGAGCAGGAGTATGTCGTTGGCACCATTCTCTTGTGCTGTGCCAAGGCCGACCCGCCGCGGCGTGGCTCCGGCCGCAAGCATCAGCAGCAGCAACAGCAGCAGCAACAGGGAGGGGACGGTGTGGAAGGACGAGAGGATAAGTCCACATCGGGCTCTGTGGCGAACTCGCGGAGCGCCACGCCACGCGCCGCCTCCACAGCAAACGGTACCGCGGATGGCACTGCCGGTGACGGGAGGAAGGACCTCTCGGCGTTGCCGCCACCCCTGTTGCGAAGGAGTGAGTCCACGCAGCAGCAAAAGGGTGCGTCGTCGCAGCACCAGCAGCAGCTCCCGGCGATCCCGCCGCACACGCACCCGATCCTGTGGATTGCGCAGCACATTGTGACCAACTTCCCGCACTGGGGTGACTTCGACAGCTTCGCGCGGGTCTGGGAGGTGCAGACGCGCCTAACGCTCTGTACCTCGGCGCCGAGCCACCAGCGCGTCTTTCACAGCCGAGACGACAACCTGACGTTCTACTCCGACATGGAGGGGGGCAACCTCTTTCGTGTGGAGCGGGCTGTGGAGCCGTATGTGTACTACATCTGGCTCGAACCGGACCACGGCAGCGACAAGCGCATCTGGTTCCGCTTCGCCATCGCTGGTGCGCGGGAGGGCCGGACGATCCGGCTGCGCCTCCTCAACGCGGCGCCGCACACAAAGCTGTACCGCGAGAACGGCATGTCGCCCGTCTTCCGCGACGGCAACGCGGTGCCGAACTGGACGCCGGTTGACCAGTGCTCGTTCCGCACGCTGAACGGCGAGGAGGATGGCGAGGTGGCCTTCTCCATCACAGTGAGGAGCTCCACCGACACGATCCAGGTCGCCTTCTGTGCCCCGTACACCTACGCGGACCTGCTTTGCCACTTCTGCCATTGGCACGCCCTCGTGCGCGCGTCGGTGTGCAGCATCCGCTTCGAAGAGCGCGTGCTGTGCCGCACACCGGACGGCCGCAAGCAACACCTGCTCATCATCACCAGCCCCACCTCCCACATGAAGCAGCGCGCCAAGCCAAAGGCCGAGGGTGGGGCAAAGCGCAAGGCGCCGGCGTCGGGCACCGCCGACCCCAAAGAGGCCTCGCTCACCAACGTTGGCAGCCCCGTCAGCACCAGCGGCGGGAAGAAGAAAAAGTCTGGTGGTGGTGGCGCGGACGTGGTTCGTGGGCCGTACGCCAACTTCAGTACGGGCAAGAAGGTGGTTCTTGTCAGCGGACGCGTGCACCCGGGCGAGGTCACCGCCTCACACGCCACGCACGGCCTCATTTCATTCTTGCTCAGCGCCGATCCTCGCGCCATTCAGCTGCGGGAGCACTTCATATTCTTCCTTGTGCCCATGATGAACCCAGACGGCGTCAGTCGCGGCCACAGTCGCCTTGATCAGTTCGGCAACAACTTGAATAGGTGCTACAACACACCAGACCCCGACACGCAGCCCACCGTCTACGCGCTTCGCAAGGTGTTTGAGCACCTGCAGAAGACCTTTCGCGAGCGCTTCATCATGTACCTCGACTTCCACTCCCACGCCTCGCAGTCGAGCGGGTTCATGTTTGGGAACCACCTGCCGCTGTCCGTGCACCACTGGAACCTTGTCTACCCAAAGATTGTCGAGCTGCACGCGCGGGACAGCTTCTCCTTCAACTTGTGTCGGTTCGGTCGGGTGCACATGGTCACCAAGGACGGCGCATCGCGTGTCATGTTCGGCGAGGGCCTCATCCACTCCTACACGGTGGAGCTGCCTCATTTTACGGACCGGCAGCTCTACGGTGACACCCTTCTCGCTCTCAACAATGGTGGGCCCGTCGCCGGCGACGAGGCCGCGACAGTGGCGGGCGGCCCGACCAGCAGCTTCGCACCGGTGGACAGCGCCGACGACAACGGCGGCGGCGCGTCCGGGGGGAGCGGTGCCGTGATGCGTGGCCGCGCCGGGTCCAAGTCAAAAGGGTCCGGTGGGAAGGCCAAGTCCCGCGCGACGTCGGAGAGTGCGGGGGCACGCGGTGGGCGAAAAGCGGCGGCTGGCGGGGCGGGCTCTGCCAAGCGCGGGGCCTCGGTGAGCGCAGGAGAGAGGGCGGGCTGCAAGGATTCCGCTGACACCAGCAATCCCGGCATTAGCGCTAACGGTAGCGGCGGCGGCAGCGCGAACGCTGATCAGCAGAGTGCCCCGCTTCTTAGCAAGAAGATGCTGCGTCAGCTGTTGGCGCTCTCTGACCAGCAGAGTACCACGCTGCACCCCATCTTCCTACCCTCCATCCTCACGCAGAGCGCCTCGGTGGGGCGGGCCTGTGCCTTTGCCTTGCTGGACTACTGCGCCGCAGACACAAAGCTGTCACCGGAGCTGACGGCATACGGCGGGATGGAGCGGGTGCTGGTTGAGGTGAAGCGAGTCATGAAGCTGCAGGCGAAGACGAAGAAGCGCAAGGCGGCAGGCTGCCGTGCTCGAGCTGCCACCGCCTCCGCGAGCGCTGCCATTGGCCCACCGGAACAGCCGCCAACCTATCAGCAGCTGCAGCAGCAGCTACAGGCCCAGCGACCGGATCCGCAGGCGGCGGCGGCGGCGCCTTCTCCACAGCAGCAACAGCAACAGGGCGGCAAGGACGATTTCTCCCCTCAGCCCATCTTCAGGCAGTACTGAGAGGAGAAGGGGCCAGGGAGGGGAAGAGGTACACGGGACGCAGAGCGTTTTGGCCTCCTGCGGCACCGTCATCATAGGCTTCGGCCAGCGGTCCTCCTAGTGCACCGGACAGCCCTTTATTGAGTTATGCTTCCTTTCGCTTCGTCCTGTCCTCTGCTCTGCCTGCGGCGACATGCACCGTTGGGGCATTGCCACGCTTCCCCTCTCCCTCCTCTTTGGTGCAAATCTCCTCCTCCTCCGCCTCCCTTCTTGTGTAAAATGCTAGCAGGAGCAAAGTAGCAAGCAACAGACGCCGTGGCAGCAGCCACCCCACAGGACTGCAAACCAACACGAGAGGGAGAGACGAGAATGCCAGAGAGGTCGTCATGGTGTCTTGCAAATCCCCGTCGCTATGCCCTCGTAAATGCTCCCCCCCCCTTGTTCTCTAGTCGCCTGTTGCCATCCCATTGTGATCCTCCAAGGGCAATCACACGCACACACGCACACACACACACACACATAGACGTTTCCTCTTCGCTCAGCATCTCTTGAGGTTCTCCTGCCTTCTCTTCCCACCCCCGTGTCTGATACGATTCCCTAAACTCTGCCACCCGCGCAGGAAAGCAGGATTACGCCCATTTCGTCGCCGATACATCCCCCCCCCCCCTCCCCTCTTTGCTCTCTCGAACCCGATGAGCGGCAACAGGAAGGAGGACAAGACACACGGCGTCCCTCCCCCAGAGGAAAGGGAGGGGAGCAACGACCGCCCCAGCAGCGACGCCAGCGCCAGCGACAGCGCAGACGACGCCGAGGTGGAGGACTTCCACTTTGCCGATGACGCCGCCGCGCTCGCGCTGCGCGAGGAGGCCGTGAGGCTGTACAACGCCGCCGACTACGGCGGGGCCCTCGACCGGCAGTACCGCATCGTGCGCTACTTCGCTGACAAGTACGGCGCCACCTCAGCGGAGGCGAGCAAGTACTTCCTAGACTACGCGCTCTCGCAGCTGCGCGTGCTGCAGTCACAGAGCTCGCTCGAGGACGTGCTGCAACCCAGGGATGAGGAGGCCATGGAGACGTGCTACATCAACCTTGAGATCGCCCGCGTAGGCCTGCAGAAGCGGGAGGATGGGGTCGAGACTAGCATTGCCAATGCGGCATACGTCGAGACGGTGCTGCTGCAGGCCGAGACGCACAACGCGCTGGCGCAGCTGTTTGTCGAGAAGGAAGACTTCGACTCGGCACTGAAGGAGTACGAGGCAGAGCTGCTGCTGTACAGGGGCCTACAGGACGAAGAGGCGGAGCGGAATGAGGGCGGCGCAAACAACAACAACAGCAGCAGCGCGACGGCAAGCGTGGTACCCGCAGGCAGGGTCGTGGCCGCCATGTATGGCATCGCGGATTGCTTCGCCAAGGAAGGCGACTTTGCTGGTGCTGAGGAGCGACTGCAGGCGACGCTGGACGAGATTGCCAAGTACCCCGCGGGCACCATCGCCGACGAGCTCACGGAGGAGCTCAAGGACCTCCTGGAGGACGCGAAGGAGATGAAGGATGGCAAGTTCCAGGAGATCCAGGACGAGATCGACAAGCAGTTCGTCGTCCAGCAGGCGGACCAGGTGCCCACTGCCGCCGAGTTCTACAACGCGGAGAACAAGAGCCCCACGGTGATGGGTGCCAATGGGGAGGAGAGGGCCAACCCCTACGTCACGTCTGTGCCCGGCGGCGGCGCGAAGCACGGCGAGGGCTCGCACCTGTCGATGCCGCTCTCCGCCAGCGGGGCCGTTCTCGGCTTCACGGGCAGCAACAGCCACGCCAATAATGAGAACAGCAACAGCGTTTCCTTCTTCCCCCCGCAGCAGCTCAGCCGCAGCGGCCCGCCTGGTGCGGCACAGGCGCAGCTCGCCTCGAAGGAGAACAGCGACCCCCACATCCACACCGTGAACACCGTTGTGGCGAGGAAGAAGCCGAAGATGCCTATGGGCTCGCCGTCCGCGTCGAACAGCGCGCCGCCAGTGGCGGAGCCGGAGCTGAAGAAGCCGCGTGCGGAGTAATGCATTCACAACGCAACCCATGAATGAGAGGGAAAGCAGAGAGGGGCGGCGGTGGGGGAGGAGTACGGTGATGGACATATCCTACCTCACCTCTTGCTTTCCCGCCCCCGCCACGGCTCACACAGTGTACGCATCTGTGTGTCTCTCTCTCTGTGTGGGGAAGAGGGATAGATAGAGAGAGATGGGGAGAAGGAACAGAGAGAGAGCAGCCACCCTCTGTTGCCTTCTCTCCCCATCGACCCAGTCCTCCCCTCCCCTCTCCCCCTCCTGCCTTCGGAAGGGGGCCCTCATAGAGGAATACACATAGTCTGCTTCTGTGGCCGGCTCCGATATGTTGGTTGCATGCTGTTTCTTTCATTTGGCTCAGCGGAAGAGAGGGACGATGGAGGAGGAGGGAGGAGTGGTGTGGAGGTTCGACCTCCCTTCCTCCTTCCCTCTCTTCTAGTTTCCCTCTCTTCTAGTTTCCATTCAACTTCTCCTCTATTGTGTCTGTGCGATGGCTCCTCTACTCCCGTCTCTTTTCTGCATTGTGTTGTCGTTGCCGTTCTTTGGGTTCATTATGGAGTCCTTTCCCTTTCTCTCTCGTGTCTACACCTCCCCCCAACCATACAAGTATCCTGCACCGCAGCACGAAGGAGCAAGAAACAACGGCGCGTGCGATCGAGAAACTATGCAGTGGTTCTGCGATCCGCAATGCAAACTCGCGCGGGGGACACAGGCCGATCCACCCTTCGTTTGTCGCTTCGCGAACCTGGAGGCAGACGAAGGGATATGTTGGTTGCGGCGAGGGAAACCAGCACCACTGTGATTCTTGCATGCTATGCCGGCGTGATGAGCCGAACCCTCCCCAACCTTCTCTCCTTTACCCTCTCTCTGTGGTGCTCTTCGTCGAACATAACGCCTTCGCGTAAAATCGTCTTTGTTGAGTTCAGACACACATACACATAGCAAGAAAGGGAGAGGGAGGGAGGGAGGCGGGGAAAGGGAAACCAAGCATCCCTACACACTTTGGTTTCTCCGGTGCATGTTGGTGGCCCTGCAGCGGCGCCTCATCCGCATTGCTTTTCCTTCTTGCCAGGGCGTTCTCCCGACTACGAACTCGGCAGACAGCCCTTTCGCCTCACCCTCCATGCTGGTGAGCGACTCGCACGCACATGTCCGGGCACGCGCCGCTGCGGCAGCGAGAGCGACACCCGCATCGTGCTGTGGCGAGTGCCTTGGCGAGGGCGAGGAGAACCTGATGGAGCGCCAAGCACAGCAGGGTGGTGGCAGGAGCTGCGGCAGCGGTGGTGGGGAAGGGGGCAGAGCTCCCTCACTTTCTCGACTCGTCATCTGCGGCACACACCCGACCCTGGATTGGGAGGCGGTGGCGGCGCTCTCTGCCAACGGCGCCGATGCAGCCGAAGTGAGCAAACAGGGCATCATCGTCGGCTTCGGCGTCCACCCGTGGTACGTGCCGGAGCTCCCTGAGCACTGGAACCCAGCGAAAGGCGGTGATGGTGGTGATATCGGTGATGACGCGAGCTCCGCGAAGAAGAACAGGCACGATAGCGGCAGCGGCGAGCACGCGGTGGACTTTCATTCCTTCACCGCGGACGAGCTCCTTGCTCGGCTGGAGGCAGCGCTGCAGCAGCACCCCCGCGCCATTGTCGGGGAGATCGGCCTCGACAAGCTGCGCGGGCCGTCGCAGGCAGCTCAGGAGCACCTCTTTCTCGCCCAGATCCGGCTCGCCGCCCGCTACGGGCGTCCTGTCTCGCTCCACTGCGTGCGCCACTACGGCCTGCTGCTTGAGTTGCTGGACAAGCGTCTCGTGTACAAGGAGGAGGTGCCGCCAGCCATTATCGTGCACGGCTTCAGCGGCTCCGCTGGCGTGGCGCATTCGCTGCTCAAGTTGAAGCACAAGAAGCTTTCCCTTCCCGCAGACGGCGGGACGGAGCAGCAGCACGGGACACCACCTGCCGCAGCAGCGAAGCGGCGCGGCTGCGTCCCTGACACGAAGGACGTTGTGAAGATAAGCCAACGCGTGTATTTCGGGATTGGCGCCTCGACGAGCTTGACGGTGAAGGACTGCGCGGGCACCACGCTGCCTTTGCTGCTGAAGGCGGAACGTGCCCTTGCCGAGACGGACCACTTCTACGATGCCGACTTTCTTTCCTCGTCATCGAGCGCCTCGCCGTCGTCTGCGTGGTCTACGCGTCGTGCAGCGTGTGTGCAGGACGACGCAGTGACGAGACAGGAGAACAGGGGTGCAGAGGACGCGAGGACCGCCGAGGCTCTGCTGGCCCCCGTGCTGGAGGCTGCTGCTGCTGCTACGGGGAATGAAAGGGACAGCAGCGGCGAAGGCGAAGCATTTATGTCGGAGGATCGGCTGGCAGCCGCTGCCGCTGCGATGGAGAGGGCATTTGACACGGCCTTCGCGTCGGTACTGCGGTCGTGAAGCACCTGTATGTGGGAGACTCCAGCTTCCTTTCCTTTCCGAAGAGGGACATCCAGGCGCCGTGCCACCATCACACACAGAGAGGAACAAAGAAGGAAGCCATCATCCTTCCATCCATTCATACAAGCACACGAGCATCTCATTTCATGCGCACATCGAGGTATCGGGGGACGGCTCCAGCAAGTGCTGTTTCCTTCATGGTGTGTATCGCTTCGCAAGAAGCGGAGAAGGGGAGACGCTCGACAACCACGCGTCCCCACTCTTCTCAATTCTCCCTCACTCCTCCCCGGTCTGCTGCTGTCTTTCCTCGACTTCTCTTCCTGGCATGCCACTGCGTCTCGAAGACCCCAACTCACAAACAAGTAGAGGAGGGAGGGAGCTCTACCGCAAGTATCCACGGAAGCAGGAATAAAGGGGCTGAAGGGAACACACACACACCACACCACACCACACACCACGAGAGCGCCATCGCGGCTCTCGTCACGATCCCCCGCGCGCGTCACCCCCCCCCCCCCTATAAGCCATGCCATCTCTGTTCTTTCTCTCCTCCCCTCTGCCCCCCAGCGCGCTAAGGGGTGGCGGGTCGTCCTCCACCCCGTCTCTGCCTGACGATACACCAGCCGGCACCACTCCAGCGCCGTCTGCGGTGTCGCCCCACGACAGTACGCTTCCCTTGCACCACAACAAGCACAAGGTGTTGTGGGGCCTTATCCATCAGACATCGCGGGAGGGGAGCGCGGAGGCCCTGGCTCCTGCGGCGAGGGAACAAGGCGGGAGGGGAATGCTGTGTACTGCTGCGCGGTGCGAGGGCGGCGACGACGGTGAGGTGAACGGGCTGTCAGGAAGCATCGAGCAAGTCGGCAGATACAACGGAGGCAGCGAGCATGGCATGCTACGAGAGAGCGGACGTGCGAGCAGCAGCCTCTCTCCATTCTCTCTTCCTCTCTCTGTCTTTCACTCGCCCGCCTCCTCCCTGTCGCTGCTCTCACAGGTGCACCTCACCGACGAGGATGATGAGCTGCACAAGGAGCCCTGACGGGGCAATACGAACGAGATCAAAGGCAAAGCCAAAGAGATCCCCATCGCGCAACACACACGGCGAGGATGAGCGTATCACATATGCTTCCTCGACAGGAGAGCGAGTAAGCCTTTAAAAATACTCCTCCCTCCTCCCTCTTCACACTGATCATATGACTAATAACGATAATAGCAGCAGGTGCAACGTGAGGTCGTGCTCTTCTTGCCAGTATGACTTTCTATTTTGTTTTTACTCGCCTCGCCACCTCCTCCTTCTCCTTTCTCTCTCTCTCTCTCTCTCTCTTCCAATCAAAGACTGGCGAGGATGATGGCTTGGTGGTACCCCAAGGGGACCCCCGAGCCGCTCGCAGCCTTTTCTCCCCATCTTTCTGTCTCTCCCTCCTTTTTGTTGCTATCACGTCTTTGCTTTCCATGTCTGCCCGCCTTCGTCGTCTCGTTCTCTCTCTTTCCTACGGGGTGTTCTTACCTCTCCCCCTCCCCCCCCTTCGCCTCTCCTCCCGTCTTCTTCTTTATCCATTCTACTCCGTCGATTCACTTCCGTGCGTTCTATCGCGTGTGGGCCGTGCATGTGCGCGTACGCTCTTCTCTCTTTACTTTTCCTTTTCAGCTGCTCCACTACTCCGTACGCTTTCTCTGTAATGTTACTCTCTAACTGTTAGCATTCGACTCTTCTTGGCTTCCGTAATCCTTGGAAATGCTTTATACTGTCTTCTCTCTCCGCTCCCTTTCTCCTGCGGACGAGAGGAAATGGGAATGAAGAGATTCCACTATATCGCTCCTCTTTCCATCTCCTCTTCCGCTGCCTTCTCTCTCCCCTGTTTCTCCTCCTTTTCTGTGTGATACTTTTGACTCACTTTTTTCTCAACATACACACACACACACTCCCACACTCCCACACACGCACCGTCTCCTTGCGTGGAGTGTTTCCCCCTTCCTTCCAACAGCCGTGGGAGAGTGTGCAAGAGCGAGCGAGAGAGGGATGAGGCATCGCAACACGCAAAGAAGCTTCACCACTCTCTGCTCACCCCCTTTCTATGTCCTTTCTTTCTTCCATTGCGAAAGTCTGAAACGGCAAAACAATGGGAGGAGTCATAACAACGAGGCACACGGAATCTCTCCGGCACGTGGAGGGAGGCGAGGGGGCCTCCCCTCGACCAGCAATGGCACGCGTGTCTAACCCTTTGAATCAACTCCATTCTTGTTGCTGCCCACACACCTTTGCAGTTTCCCTCTTTCTCTCTCTCCCTCTCTTCCTTTGCCCTTCTTACTCTCTCTCCCAGGGGCCGTGTCACTCCCTCTCTCTTCTCCCTTTTCATCCCTTTAAAGCGAAACGACTGCAACGACAGCGTCCACTATGCGCACGACTAAGAAAAACAACAAGACAGAAAGAGGACAAGAAAACGAGTGCTTGTTCGCAGAGAAACGCACCGAGTACATCACATAATACACACTCACACTCACACGCACACAAGGCACGACTCCAAGGAGAGGTAAGGGGGGAAGCTCAAGTTCTCATGACATCTTCACCTTTCTCCTCCCCACATCAGCATACGCGAGTATATACGGTGTGGCGGGTCCTCTGACCCATCCCCTTTTCCTTCAAATTGCGACAGTATGGCTGTCCCATCCTCTTCTTCTTTCTTCTCCCTCTTCACATACCTCCATCAGGGCTTTATCATTACTTCTAATGGGACTTCCCTTTGGCCGTTCGATTGGCTTCTCGTCTTCTCTCCCCCTTCTCTCCCGTTCCCTCTTCACAAACTCTCTTCACGGACCCGGAGGGAACGCCTTTGCAAAAGAGACGGAACTCATCCTTTCCTCTGTTCCTCCCCTTTTGAAAGGGTGTGCCCTCCGGACGTGGGGAGATCACGAAAACGTGAAGGAGAACGCCGAGGGATGGAGGAAGATCACGAACAGCAACAGCACTGCCACATGAACATGGCCTTTACTCCTAATCCCACTCCATCATCAAACAAATGTCGCAGAGACGGTTGCCCTTTGGCAGCAACTATGCTATTTAACTGTCATTGCTTATCCATTAAGGATCTTGTGTCATCCCCTCTGTACTCCCCCTTTTCTCCCCGTTCGATTCAGTTCTTCTCCCCTTATCATCCCTCTCCCTCCGAGCTCTTGTCGTAGGCCCTCTATGCGAAGATGCAGAAGAGAGGCGTGGCGGACCCCCAGGGGTGAGGGGACTCCCCGTCCCTCCACCTCCCCAAAACAGAAAAACAACCACAACCACAACATAACATATACAATAGAGCGAACTCGCCCTGTTGCTATCCTCTCTCGAACCTCTTCACAGATTGAGCTTTCCCTCCTAACCGTCCCTTGGACTGGTGTATCACTACGATCGATTCTTTCAGTAGGACTGCCGTGCATTGCACCCTCTGCATCTTCCCCCTTTCTCCTTTCCAACCCCCCACCTTGCAGTGCTTTTCAAAGCGCGCCGCAACACATTCCTTGCATCCTCTGTCTCCTGCTGGCTTCTTCACGGAAACCTCACGTTGCCCCATCCAAAGAACGAACACCTCCTTCCCCCCCCTTTCGTCTCTCCCTCCTCTCCTTTTGTTTCTTCTTCAACGAGCTACTACTGTTATCATCTTTTGAGATGCCCATGCCACTATCCACTCCCTTCTCTTCTTCTCCCTCCCCGTTGACACGAAGCACAGACATACACACACATGAGCCTTCCCCTCCCCCCTCCCCTCCGTTTCCTCTGTCCCTCACCAGCACGAGGAAATGCCCAAGGCAGGCCCTTGCTCCGTCACAGATCCAGCCTCTGCCAACTGCTACCTTCACTCCCCCTCCCCTTTATCTTTCTCCTCCCCCCCCTTATCCTTTTCTTAACCTACTAGGTAAAATGGGGCACCTTCTCTGCAAAAGCAAAATCGAACTAGGAAAGGAACGGTGTACATACCCCCTCCCTCCCCCTCTTTTTCCCTTTTTCTCTCCAACAGGCTCAAAAGCTAAGAGTGACAAGTCAACGGAGAACTGGAAGAGGGAAGTGAAGGCGGATGGCGCACGTTGGGGAGCCGAGAGAGCTCTGACGCGTTCCTCAACCCACAAGAGAACACCACCATCTCCCTCTCCCAAACGGAAAACAAGAACAAGCAAAACAAACAAGCCGCTACCCCTTCAACACGCCCTACGCCCCGCCCAACACACCCACACATGAACACACGGAGGAGGAGGAGGAAGGCAGCAACTACTGTGTGTCGTGATGTCTGGACTGTGCGTGTGTGCGTGTGTGTGTGTGTCGCCCTCTCCGATGAATGCAAGTGGCTCTCCTTCTCTTCTCCCCTCTCTTCATTGCTCCTGTGCGCGTTTCGTGGCTCTCTGCTGACCGCTGGCGCTCACACGGCACTTCCCAGCACAGCACGAAGGTGCGAAAGGAAAGCTTCCCATACGCTCATTCACACATATAACGATAGACCTACAGGCAGACAAACGAGAGAGAGCACCACCCATAGAACGCCGCCAAGGCATCTAGTGCAGAGAGAGAGAGAGCGAGAGCCTCCGCGAACCTTTGCCTCTCTCTCTTCTTGGAGGAACACTGGACCCTTCTTCCGTAGGTTCCTCTGTGAAGCAGTAACAGCAGCAGCCCATCACGGCGACTCCATATTCCCGACCACGAGAAGGGAAACATGTTCTTCTGGGGTGGCTACAGCTTCAACCTCCCGCAGCAGCAGGAGCACGCTGATCGGCCGCCGCTCAAGTACCCTGTGTACGCACCGCCTCCGCCTGGCTACATGGTTCAGCTAGGCAAGGACAGCAGCAACACAAATGCCAGCAAGAAGGAGGAGGAGGATATCCTTTCTCTCGTGCTGCACCACCGTCTGCCGGTGCGGGGCATCGCGTGCGGCCTCAAGCACGCCGTGATCATCCTCGGCCCGAGCGAGGCCAATAAACAGGCGGATCATCATCATCATCATCATCATGTAGGCGTCCTATACGGCTTGGGGAGCAACCACAACGGACAGCTGGGCCATCGCGTGGCAACGTATACCAACACCTTGGTCGACCTCAACGGCACACAGGAGATCTTCTCCGGCGATATCACCGCCGTCGCCTGCGGGCTGCGCCACACCCTGCTGCTCACCAGCAGCGGGTGTGTGTACGTGAGCGGGGACAACAGTTGCGGGCAGCTCGGGCTGGACGACGCCACCCTGCGCTCGTACGTCAAGTCCAACAGCAGAGCCGGCGCTGGCGGGGCAGACAGCACGACAGGGGGAAAACAAAGTGGCGAGGCGTTTGGCAAGAGATCTGACCACGGCGCGACCGCTGCAGGCAGTGGTGGCGGCAGCGGCATCACCCACTTCACACAGGTCCGCTCCCTCGTCCACGTGAAGAAGATAGTGGCGAACCACAACGCCTCCTTCGCGATTGACGACAAGGGAAACGTCTACTCCTGGGGCGACGCACAGTACGGCCAGCTGGGCCACGGCGGCGACCACATCGTCGCGGACGAGAGGGGTGGGCTTGACAAGGTCGCCAACGTCCGCACGCCGCGGCTTGTCCGGTGGTTCGAGCGGCACCGGGTCAGCATTGCCGACGTCGCCGTTGGCAAAGGCCACACCCTATTTGCCAGTAAGGATGGCGAGGATGTCTACTCCTGCGGCGAGGGCTACTTTGGGAAGCTGGGTCATGGCGGCATTGACGCGGAGTTCGACCCTCGCCGGCTCGAGAGCTTTCCCGAGCGGAAGCAGAGGGAGAAGGTCGTCAGCATCGCCGCCGGGGATGACTGCTCGCTGGTCCTGAAGGCGAACCCGGTGATGGGCTCTGTTGTGTACTTTTTTGGCAAGCTCGGGAATGGTGATGGGCAGCTCAAGCCGTTCATCATTCCCTTCCCCTACGTGAACTTGGCGCGGCCAGTGTCGGCGGCCGCTCCCGCTCCTCAGCAAGGCGGAGGACACGTTGCTGGTGAGGGCGACAGCGAGGGCAGCAACCTGTACGGCTACGCAGGGGCAGCTGCAGGCGAGGTGTCTGGTGGGGGCAGCATCACGCTGCGCTCGGTGGCGTGTGGGCGGGGCAATCAGTGCCTTGCGCTCTCGGAGGATGGGCGGTTGTTCGTCTGGGGCAAGTCCTCGTACACGAAGCTCGCCAACGGTACTGCCGCGGACGCCTCCAAGTCACGCCCGACGGTGGTGGCAGCGTTGGAGAAGTACATGGTCGCTGGCGCCGCGACGGGTGGCACACTGATGATGGCCTGGGCAACCGAGCTGCGTGAGCAGCCGCGGGAGGGAGCGGCTGCCGTCCGCGACGATGACGCTGCTGCTGCTGCCAAGAAGGTCAAGCTGGAGGAGGAGTCTGCAGACGCCGACAGCAGCGCCGTCAAGCACAAGACGGAGACCAAAGGGGATGAACAGGAGGGGGAGGCGGCGGCTGTGGCACCAGGACATGAGTGGGACGTGGTGGTGCCGCACGATGCCCGTGTCAACACCCAGTCGCACATGGCGAACGGCGCCGCTGGTGACGAGGACGAGGTGTACGAGCAGGGCGTCAAGGCGTTCCTGACACAGTACTTTGGTCCACAGTACGCCGCCATCGAGGAGCGGTATGTGGCCGACATGCCGGTCGCGCCGCCGCGTAGCGAGAAGCCCGTTTACCAGTTTAATAGAGTCCACGTGGCGGAGCTCGCTGTGGGGCAGAAGGTGCGGCTGTGGATGTCGAACCTGTACGCCATCGGCACCGTCGTGAAGCTTGACGCGGACGACCGCGACAATGTCTCCGCATTGACGAATGCCGCCTCTCCATCCGTCTCGCAGACAGCGGATGGAGAGGCGAGGACTGCGGCAGCAGCAGCCGGCAGCCGCGCACAGTCACTCTCGCAACATCAGCAGCAGCACCAAGCAGGGAGGGCCGCAGAGCGGAGCGGCTCCCAAGGCATCGGTGTCGCGGCGACAGCGGATAGCTTGGAAGGCGGTGAGAAGACGGGGCTGACCCACAACGAGTCTGGCCAGGACAATGCGGGCAACGAGGAGGAGGAGGACGGGGACGCGGAGAGCGTGCACGTCGGCCGCAGGGTTGTCGTGGAGTGGGAGCGCGACGACTGGCGGGATGAGGTGGTGACGCTGTACTCTGACGACGAAACCCTCGACGAGGCAAATGAGAACCGCTGGCAGCCCTTCTGGTTCGAGAAGAACGAGCAGGGCGACTACGTTATCGCAAAGAGTCGATAGCGAGCCCCACAGCACCAGGCACCTACTCCTTATCTCCCTACTATTGTTAAAGCTGAGTTTCTTGTTTCTTCCAGCGAGAGCCGAAGCAGAGGACCAAGAGGAGGGAGAAGAGGGGAGGGGGATCGCACCACATGAGCTATCCTCTCCTCTCCCCTCATTCCTCCTTTCTCTTGTCATAGACGTTGGCTGCCGCCTCTGCTCCACAGAAGTACGTGCAAAAGGGAAAGAACAAAAACTAGACCCGCCGTCCAACAAATGCGCAAGACTGCGATGTGGGAGAGCTCGAGTGAGGAGCAGGATTGCTGAGTCACCACACGGCGGCCTCCGCAAGGCTCCCAGGCAAGGTGAATGTGTGCGTGTGTGTGTGCGCCTATGCACTTGTCTGCAGGAGGGGAACTCTTGCGCTCGAACACTTCCCTTCCTCCGCCTTCCTCACGCACCTCAAGCGATAGATGGACAGCTCTCTCTCTCTCCTCCGCTGCTCCCCCCCTCCCTTTCCTATCTTCCTCCCTTAGAACCTTCCATGGCGGAGCCGCGCGTCCTGCGTGGCCTCCTTCCCATGCCGAGGAAGGCGTAACTCGGCGGAGAGAATCGCCCCACCCTTCTTCCATTCCTGCTCCTTCTGTCCCTGTTGCTCTATAGCGCGCTGTGGCTGGTGGGTGACGTGTGTGCGTGCATCGTGGACGTGATTGACAACCAGGCCGATGTTTAGCCGTCGCAGATGGACATTGAACGCGGCTTGCCCGCGCTACCAGGAAAACAGTTTGCACCTCGTGCAAGCCCCGTCTGATCCCCCTCCCCCCCCTGTGTCCCCCTTGAGTATGGGGGATTGTTTGTGTGTGCTGTGTTGTATGGGAGTGTGGTATGCGAGTGGTTGACAGCCGCTACATAAAGGAACATGACGGGAAACCACTCATTCTCGGGCGTGATGGAACGGCGGCGAGAGCGAGGGTGAGTGGGGAGGAGAGGCCTGCTGCAGCAGGAGGCGTGTGCGCGCGTCTGTGTAGCTGCGTGGGTGGGTGTGAGGTGTGTGTGGGAGAGCGAGAGGCAACGACGACACGACAACTTCATTTCAATCTATACAGTTGGTGAGATTCTTCTTCGATGATGAGTACCGAGTTAATCCATTCTCTGAGCCTCTCCCCCTCCCTCCCCCGGTGTGATTGTGGCTTCGCTCACTCGCCCACGTTATTGTTTGCTGCTGCTGGTCGCCCGTGCGCGCACATGATGATTGACATCAACAACATCACAGACTTTGAACGGTTTTGTCGTGATAGCATTTATTGTCGCCCCAGTCTGACGCGAGAGCGTGGTGTAGCCCCCCTCTCTCTCCCCCTTGTTCGTGTGTTCTGCGTGTGCTGCGTGTGTGTGTTGTGTGTGTGCTGCGTGGTGGGCGAGTGTCGTCCTCCCCCTCTGCTCCACGCACTCCCGTTGGCCCCGTCACCTTGAGGGCGTCCTCTCACTTCAGTGGACGTACGGCTTCGAGAAAGCAGCGCCGCTGCCACCTCCCCGCGGTCCGCAGCTCGCGCTGTGTGCTGTTGCGGGGGTGCGGCGCGCTGTCACAGGGGGTCATAGAACAAGGGGCCCGCGGCGGCACGCCACACACGCGCCTCGGTGTCGATGCTCAGCGTACCGCCACGCGCGCGTGCGCTTGACGCTCCGCCGGCGACAGGTGCGTGTGCTGCGTGTCGCACTCCGCAGCATATCAGCGTCTCCCCCGTTATGCATATCCTGTGTGCGCTCTACGCCCCGTCGGGGCCATGATGGGTCAGCATCCAACCATGCATTACACATCACCCACACACCCTTTCCCCGTTCCATCCCCCACCTCGCAGCTCTCTTAGTAGTGCGCTCGTCGCGAAACTCACAGACGCTGTGCACGAAACTGGGGAGCGAGATCCGCCCTCCTGCCCACGTTGCTGTTTAGTGGTGCTACTCGCCCGCGCGTGCGCACATGATGATTGACATCAACAACATCACAGACTTTGAACGGTTTTGTCGTGATAGCATTTATTGTCGCCCCAGTCTGACGCGAGAGCGTGGTGTAGCCTCTCTCTCTTTCCCCCTTGCTTGCGTGTTCTGCGTGTGCTGTGTGTGTGTGTGTGTGTGTGCTGTGGACGTGATTGACAACCAGGCCGATGTTTAGCCGTCGCAGATGGACATTGAACGCGGCTTGCCCGCGCTACCAGGAAAACAGTTTGCACCTCGTGCAAGCCCCGTCTGATCCCCCTCCCTCCCCCACCCTTCTCAAGTCTTTGGAGACTAGTGGCTCAATCTGGCAAAAATGTGGAAGGATCGTGTGTGGACGGCAGTGACGAGTGCTTGTCGCGCTTGTACGGGTGGATGTCGCAAATCGTTATCGCCTCGCATGCACCCCCCCCCCCCACCATCTTCCTCTCTCTCTCTCAACTGTAATGGGTTATCTGGTCGTGAAGAACTCTCCGTGTTTAGATCTTGCTCTTACTGGATCATCTTTCTCTCTTCCCCCACCCCCCACTCCCTTCAACCCTTTCTCTGTTTTGCCTGGGCACAGCCTTGCCTTGCCTTGCCTTGCCCGCTCCGTTCCGCAACTATCTTCTGTTTTCGCGGTTGTGAGACGGCGCAGAGATGTCCTTCTTCAAGCGATTTGGTGCCGGTGTCCTCCTCGGTTTTCTGGCGGCCCCTGTTGCCGGAGCAGGCGGCGTGGCACTTTGCAGGTCAAGCAACATCTCCGCCGATGGCCTGACGAACCACAGCTTCGACGACGTCGAGCTCCCCACGAAGGAGGAGCTCGAGTACGTGAAGACGTGGGGTGTGCGGTGGGTCGACGACTGGGATCGGCCAGGCCTCCGTGGCATGACGCTGCCCGATCGTGCCAGCTCCAGCAACCGGCGCCAGATCATCCTTATTCGTCATGGGCAGTACGAAAATGAACACAGTCGCGACGACAGTATCCGCAAGCTGACAAAGCTGGGCAGTGTACAGGCGGAGCTGACGGGCAGCTACCTGGCGCAGCTCTTCGTCGCCGCAAAGGAGATGGACAGCGCCAAGAATGTTCGTCGGGAGGCCGAGCAGGCCTTGAAGGCGGAACTGGCGAGTGCGTCCTCGCAAGGGACGGATGACAAGGGAGACGGCACCAAAGCAGCCGCCCTGCGTGAGCTCGTTGAGCAGCGCAGGATTGCTGAGCGCAGCTGTGGCAGTTTCCTTATAGCCAGTGAGCCGCGCTACATCCACGTATCGGACATGACGCGCGCAAAGGAGACCGCCAACCTCATTCTCCGTGCCTTCCCCTCTGACATCAAGAAGCGACTCGTCGTGGACAGTCAGCTCCGCGAGCGCTACCCCTGCGACCCGCAGCCCCCTCTGTCCGGCCGCGAGGCCATCGCCGCGGACATGAAAGCTGCCGAGGATGTCTTTGAGCGGTACTTCCACCGACCAGCGGCAGGGGAGGAGAACACGGTCGAGGTGATCGTCGGGCACGCCAATGTGATCCGCTACCTGACAATGCGGGCACTGCAGCTGCCGCCCGAAGCGTGGTTGCGGTCGAGCCTCCCGCACTGCAGCATCACCAGTCTCGTCATCAATGGCCACGGCCGCGTGAAACTGTCTAGCATGGGTTCCTTCGGGCACCTGCCCCCGCATATGGTGACAACGAGCAACATTGGCTAGGCGAGCGAACGGGCATCAAAATGCGGCTCCATTCCTGCCAAAGCACCTCTGTCTGATTTCCACCACCACCACCGCCCCCCCCCATATCGTCTATGCCTCTCCCTCTCCTTCTCCAGCCCGCTTCTTGTCTGCCGACACGAACAGAATGACGGCGGCAACATGAGCAAAGTGGGCCTGCAACACGCCTTCTAGCCGTTCGGATCTCCACTTCCAGCGACACAGATTGCCCCTTCCCACCCCCTCACCAGTGTCCTCCCTCTCTGCACCCTCTTCCTTCTCACCTCTCTGCACAGGAAGCAGTTCGATTGGGAAAGTGCCTCTTTTTGTATAATTGTGGTGTGCCTCTCTGTGCGCATATTGATTTACTCGTTGCCGCTCTCGCGCTTTCTTGTCAGCAGAAGCGTCGAGGGACAACACAAAGCAAGAGAGAGAGGTGAAAGCACCTATGCTCCGCACAGCAGCCATCCGTCGCGCCGTTGGCGGCAACGTTGTCCGCAGCAAGGCGCTCGTGAACCCCGTCTCGGACGACATCATAGCACAGGCCGGCACCAACTTACCCGGCATCCCCCACCACAATCGTGTCTGCCGCGCCTACCGTCAGTGGCTGAAGCTGGCCGTCCTCTGCCCACCCAGCGCGCTCTGCGAGCTCAACGAGCACGCACAGATGAATGAACGGTTCGTCATTATCATTCGACAGAAGTTTCGCGAAGGTGCCGAGCTGCGTGACCCGGACCAGATCGCTGTCGCCGTTCAAACATGCGAGCGCAGCCTCACCATGTTTCGCTTCCTCGCCGCAGACGGCGCAAAACGCAAGTTCCCCGAGGCGAAGCCGCGCCTCAATCTCCACAAGATGGGCTTCCTCGAAATGGGGAAGATCAACTACCAGCAGATGGCGAAGGAGTACTGGAACACCTACATCATGCGCAAGTGGTGAGGCGGAAGTGTGTCACGGCGAGAGAGTGAAGGAGGGACAACCAGTGGGAAGGCTTGTCTCTCCCTCCTCACCCCCCCCCCCCCCTCTTTACGCCCACCCTCTTCATCCCCTTGCACTAACAGTGTCGTTCACTCCGATAACACACAAAAAAAGAGCATTCACAATGACGGATCCGCGCTCCTGTGGCCCTGCACACCGCTACAACCAACGTACCCATCCTCACCAATCTTCACTCGTCCTGCCTCGTCTTTCCTACACCCCCACACGCACTCCACCTCGAATTACAGATCAACTCCACAAACACACGCACACAGCCACAGGCCTCGCGCTCCACACCTGCCCCGCGAGGAACCCACTTCCCTACGCCCGTCCCATGCCCCAGTACCCCACGAGAGACCGCTCCACCTCTCACGAGGCGGACACGGAGGAAGCCAGCTCCTCCCAGCAGCTTCTCCGCCACCTGCAATCGCTAAAGGACAAGAACTCAGCCCTCCAACACAACATCGTCGACTTGCAGACGGAAGTGGACAGAGTCAGGGACGATGTTCTCCCACAATCAGAGGCCGACATGAGTGCAGCACAGCAAGCAAATATTGCTAGCACCACAATCGGCCACATCACAACAGCTGATATGCTCCAAACACACGGAACGCGCATTGCCGCCCCGCACCACAAGGCGGACGACGACGCCGACCAGTGGCGCGAGCTGGGCGACGACGAGGCTGCGCCGGTCGCTCTCGTGGCTGTCGAGGAGGAAGCCCCCACCGTCGAGGAGGAGCCCAAGGCGGACGACGACGCTGACCAGTGGCGCGAGCTGGGCGACGACGAGGCTGTGGCAGGAGGAGGTGGTGCAAATGACGGAGTTGTGGCGTGTGAAGGCGTGTCTCCAGACTCTCGTAGCTCTGCCTGCGCGAGGGTTAGCCGGCCGAACTCTGCAGGTGGTGGTGTGGGTGATGGTGTGTGGGTGCAACGGCGCCTGTCAACGGCGTGGGAGGGCAGTGATGGTGTCGCGCGTTCGCCGTACCGCCCCGCGTTCTACGAGCGCATGCTCTTGAATGACGAAGAGAGGTCCACAGGACACAAGGAGAGCGTTGATGATGGGCCTATGCGTTTGGCAGGGACCGTTCCGATGATGTCTGCCCCTTCTCGCGGTGTTGGTGCAGGCACAGATGGATACCACGCGCGGGTGACTTCGGTCATCGAGGCAAGAGGACATGCGAGCACGGCGGTCGGTGGTGGTGAAGGTCATCTGCCGGTGCTGTGCGTGAAGCCACATTACGGTCGCTACGACGTGGCACCCGTCAACCGCCGCAGCAATCCCACTGTCAGTATTGGGGACAGGAGAAGGACCCACGAGCTCGACCTTGTCCTTGCCCAGCAAGTGGAGGAGTCCATGCGACCCGCCTCGCGCAACGCGCGCCAAGTGGAAGAGCTTCACCGGATACACACGCACCAACCACAGCTCGCTCAACGCTTCACCATCGAAAGCGATCGCAACAGCGGCGATATCGTGGAAAGGGACGCGCTTGCTGGCTACCGTTACTGGGACAAGGCCAGCCCGAGCGTTTACCCGCATACCATCCCCAGCGCCTTGCTGAGCGAGCGCGAGGAGGAGGAGTGCACCAAGTTTCGGCTGTACTCGCGCAAGTACGGTGCTCTCGTCAGCAAGGCAGCGGAGGAGATGGGTGGGGAGCAGGGTCAGGCCATGGCAGACTCCCACGAAGCATTCAAGGCCGCCTGTTGGGAGAAGGAACGGCCGCCCATCCAGCAACGCAAGTTCTATGAGAGCGGCGGCGTCAACTGGCGCAGGCTCTTCAAGCAGCAGGACGACGTGATGGCCGCGGTGCCAGGTGGCGCAGTTGAGTGGCGCCGCTCCTCCACCACCACCCGCCGCTGCGATTAGGAGGGAGGGGAGAAAGAGGGAGAACGGGGACGGGGTTAGTGCTCTTGTGCTGGATGTGAGCGTTAGCACGGTGCTTTTTGCCCTATTGTATATTGTTTCTGACAGTGTCTTGTCTCATGATTCCTTCCCCCCCCCCTCTCTGTACACTGCCGTCGACATGTACAGCTGCTGCACTCTTCTGGTTCATTTATGTTTCTCATTTCTCTCTACCGCTCCGAAGGATGTACGTCATCTCCTCTCCTCCCTGCGCTTCGCCGCCACTCCCTGCTGTTGGCATCGCATTTTTTTGTTGTTCTTGTTACTCTCCCCTCTTCTCTTCTTTTACATGTTCATATGTCCCGTCTACCCCTCCCCTCTTCATACCCATACTCTCTCACACACACACACCTTATCGTCGCTGATTCAATGTTATCTATTTCCTTGTCTGCCGGCGCAAATGGAAGCACACCTGCTTTCTTCAAAGCCAATGTGTACCGCCGCCCGTGTCGAACACGCGGAATCTCTTCTATTTCTTTTTTTCTTTGTTGCTTTAGCGCTCTGCATGGGGTGTGTGTTTGAGTATGTGGGTGAGAGTGAGAGAGGAGGGGTTGCTTCTCTTTTTTTTTACTGGAAACATTGAACATCACACACACACACACACGCACACAAAGAAGTCATACACAGAGAAGGCAACCGGCGGCGTTGGCGGCGTGGGGGACCTGTGCGATACGATGCCATTGGCCGCGTTGGAAGCAGGAAGGCAGAGAAGAAAGAGGGACGGAGGTACGCTGTGGGGGTGCCCCCCCCCCCCCCCCCCCTTACACAGAACTCTCTTCCTTCTCGTTCTCTCCCCCTCCCCCTGTTCCCGTGCACGGAGAGACAAATAGCACCTCCTCCTGCGCACCGCACAGATTCATAGAAACTCTTTATTTCTTCTTCTTTTTTTCTCATATTGCCCCCACAGAAGGAAGAAGAGGCGGGGGTCCACCACCACCACCACTACCACCACGATGCTTCGTGTGACATCGCTGCGTCGCGGGACACTCGTCAAGATTGGCCGCGGGGCGAACAACGTGACCGAGTCGGCGAGCAACGCGCTGCTGGAGTCGCTGCAGAACCACGGCTACTGCTACATCCAGCACCCGTACATTCAGAAATCCATCCTTGACCAGCTCCACCGCGACAGCCGCATCTTCTTCGAGCAGTACATCCTGTCCCTGCGCGACGCCGCCGCCGACGGCAACCTTCGGCGCAACAACAAGCACAATTACAACTGCACCCCGCTGTCGGAGTTTGAGCTGGAGAGCATCCGAGCGCCTAGCGGGTTTAGGGGCTACTACCGCTACATCGGTGCCAGCGGCCTCGACGACGCAATTGACTGCTTCTCCGTGGGTCGCGACGATGTCGCGGACCCGGCCATGCTGCGCCGCGCCTACTACGAGCAGAGCGGCTGGGAGGAGAGTGAGTACCTGCAGATGATCAGCCGCCGCAACCCCTGGGATGTCCTGCTCAATCACGTGAACGACTCCAACAACGGGGTCGCCGCGGGGATGAACAACAACTTTATGGGTGACTTCCGCGACATGATGGTGGCCTACTATGAGCTGTGCTCTGCTGTTAGCATGGACGTGCTGCGGCACCTCTCGTGCGGCCTTGGCATCCGCCCGTCCGCACCGACAGGCGGCATCGACCCGGATCAGGACTACGACTTGGAGTACTTCACTCAGTTCCACGGGAAGCGGGATTGCGATCTGCAGGCCAAGTACTACCCCCAGCTGGGCCAGGCGACGCGCGTGTCGCAAGGGGTAGGCATTCAGAACAAGCAATCCGCGTCAAACCCAAGTGGGGTGAAGGTGCTGCGCCGGAAAGGCGCCAAGACGCAGCCGTTGGTGAGGGACGAGGACGCGGGCGAGGATGAGGGCAGGCAGGGCCCAGTCATCCGCCTGGACACTCACAAGGACCTCAGCTCCATCACACTCCTCTCGCAGGACTCGCTTGGCGGCCTCGAGGTCTGGGACGAGGAGAAGAACGCCTTCATCCCTGTGCCCGTGCTGGAGGACGCCCTGCTCGTCAACGCAGGGCTGTTCCTGGAGAAGTGGACGGGCGGCCTGATCGAGGCCACCCCGCACCGGGTGAAGAACGTCAAGGGCGGCCGCAGCCGGTGCAGCATCGTCTTCTTCGCGCTGCCCGATCACGACGCGCAGATCGAGCCACTGCTGCAGCAGGACGACAATCCCGCCACCGACGCCGAGGAGGGCCTTCTCGCTGGGGATCTCATGCCCATGCCCTGAGCGACTGCGGGCTCCCTCCCACACATAATACATACATGGCGATGGAGAGTCCGAGGATGTCGTGTCTCCTGTCCCTGCACACCCACATTCAACTCGCACACACACACACACACACACACACACACACACCTCACTCACAACTCACTCATGCTCACACATTTCCACACATTCATACATCTCGTCAAGAGAAGAGAAGATCTCCCTATGCCCATAGAACCCCTCCACCACCGCGTTGCTGCATTAGATGTGTGTGGCTCTCCTTCGTTGTTACTCTCTCTTCGTTGGGAGGGTGTAGGAACAGGCCCCACAGCTGATGTAGCCGTCGTGGCTGTGGCCGTGGGGTGGACAGGTGGGTGCGCCGCCGCTCCCTTGTTCCTTCGTCTTTTGTGTGGTGGCGTTGTTCAGAACGGAGGAGGGGAGCCCGGGGGGGGGGGGACTAGATCCTTCCCCTGCACACGCGGAGCCAGCCATGTCTCCTCCCTCCTCTCCTCCACCCCACCCTCTATGTTTTGGTCTCGTCACTCTCTCTCCACTCCACAACATTCCCCACATCATCCCCCACATCATAACATTCTACCAAGAGAGTCCTCCCTGACTACACGAGGCACCAGCAAGACGGGAACACAAACTGGGAGAGGAAGAGAGAGGGGAGAGGGAGGTTGGACGATGGACGATGCCCCTCCCCCCCCCCCCCTTTCTGCCTCCTCCTCAAGCTGGACATCAGAAGAGGGGGAGAAGCGGAGGCCTCCTCGCTCTTCTCCGCCAGCAATACCCATATGGAAAGTTCCTCCTCGTCATCATCTCCCTCGCTACGCACACACACACACACACACACACCTCCCCCTCTCTCCCCTCCGAACTTCCTTTCATTCGCTCTTCAGTCCGTCACACCATTCACCTAAGCAGCTCATCTCGCCCCCCCCCCCCCCACCCCTCACCCCCTCGTTCCTACGTCGAAGGAGAGCACACAAATCACTGCCCGAAATGGACTTCCTCGACGAGCTGGTCATCCACCCCGTGACGGCGTTCGTGAAGAACAGCCGCATGCTCGTGCGCAAGTGCCAGAAGCCTAACTACAACGAGTTCACCGCGTCCGCCATGGCCACCCTCATGGGCTTCCTCATGATGGGCTTCCTAGGCTTCTTTGTGAAGCTCATCTTCATCCCTATTAACAATGTCATCCTTGGCGCGTAAAGCTGGCAAAAGGAATGGGGAAGGACGAGAACGGAGACGGAAGGAGGGAAGGAGAAGCGGGTCCCCTCCGAGGATCATTCGAAAAGAGAGAGGGAAAGGTAACGGGCAGCGAGAGAAGAGTTGCCAACACTTTTCCACACACCCACATCCCTCCCTCCCGCCCGCTCTCCACGACGGTCCTCCTTCGCCTTCCCCCTGTATGTTGTACGTTGATGTTTGCCGATGTGTTTCTTCCTGTTTGGGCTGTCTATTGTTGTCCTCTTTGTCGCTTCCTTCTTTGTGGGCTCCCTATCAGCAAACCAGAGACGTGAGACACACGATTCGCAGCCTCTGGGTGCACTGCACCGCGCATCTTCTTCCTCCCTCACACTGTGTGGCTATTTGTTGGGTTTGTCGACTCCCCCCTCCCATCTTTTCCTTCTCCTCCACGTGTCGTTGTGGGCGTGGGGCATTGTCGTTGCCTCCGCCCCTTCTTGCACGCTCCTAACTCAAAAAAATAAAAATAAAAAATAAGGCAGTAACAAAAGGGGGATACAACAGGTGAAGGGAGGAAATGACGCAAGCGTTGCTTTCAAAGTCGTGCTGGAGAAAGAGGGGATCGGGTTGGTGGGGGGAGCTGAGTTGCGCGCGATGGCGTCCAGAATGGGTACGGAACAGGGGCGAGGAGAAGGGGAGGGGAGGGGCATAGCCGGTCTTTCCGAAACCTTTGCACGCCTCCCACAAGTCTCGTCCCGTTACCATACTTCACCCTCCCTCTCTCCCTCCTCTCTTCTTCCTCCTCGCGGTAGTGCGTAGCTCACACACTTTCTCAACATATATCTTTCTCTCTCGCCTGCGGGCAATACACGCACACACTCACACAACGAAAAGCGGATGGCAGCTGTGAAGCGCTCGCTTAATGTCGGAGTCATTGGGATGGGCAACATGGGCATCCCCATCACCCGCAACCTGGCCTTCAAGGCTCGCAGCGCCATGTACCTGCAGATCCACAGCCGCACCCTCAGCAAGGCCCGGCGCGTGTGCGATGACCTCAGCGTGGACGGTGCGACGTGCGCGATGCGGATGCACGACCGGTACTCGACCATGACAAAGTGGTGTGACGTGATTCTGCTGACTCTGGCCCACCCGGAGGCGTCACGGCGGGTGCTGCTGGAGGACGGCGAGTCCATCCTGGGCAACTGCCGCCCTGGTCAGATCGTCATTGACCATACCACCGTCGATGTGGAGCTGTCGCGGGAGTGTGCGGCGGTGGCGGAGGAGCGCGGGGCAACGTTCCTGGATGCCCCCATGAGCGGCTCGCCCAAGTCTGTCTTCAACGGCCAACTGGTACTCATGGTTGGCGGCGACGCGGAGGCCTTCCAGCGCATGCAGCCGATCTTCCGCCTCTACGCCGACGCGATTCACCACATGGGGGCGAGCGGGAGCGGCTCGGCGACGAAGCTGCTCTCGCAGGCCCTCGTGGCCTCGCACAACGCGGCGGCCGCCGAGGCCATGACCATTGCCAACCGCCTCGGCATCGAGGACCAGGCAAAACTGGTGAAGGTGCTGGACGCGTCGTGGGGGGCGAGCACGATGCTGCGCCGCAACGCCCCTACGATGCAGGACTTGGTTCGCACACCGGATCGCCTGCCACCCACCTCCGGCGCCACCGTTGACCATCTGCTCGAGGACCTCGCCCTTCTTGACGCCTCCCTGCTGCTGCAGCGGAGGCGCGGTCTTGACGGTGCTGGTGGCGCACCAGAAGGGGAAGAGGACGAGGAGAGGTTCCCCGTGCTCGACGCGTCGCTGCGGATGCTAGGTGCCGCCTCGGAGGCAGGAATGGGCGACCGAGACCTCTCATCTGTCATTCACTTTGTGCAGGCGGCAGCGAACATGGAGGAGGAAGAGAAGCAGCGCGCCGCTGCCGCCAGCGCGTCGCGACACGGGGGACGGCGGCAGCAGCCCAACCCGGCGGAGGAGGAGGACGCAGCAGCAACCGAGGCGACGCGCGCTTTCGACAGCGGCTTCGTGCCCAAAGGTCTGAGCGCTCAGGCCCTCGCGTCGGGTGCCGCAGCCGCTGCGTCGACGACGGGTGCACAGGGGACGGTTGGAAAAGGCGGCGGCGTGGAGAGCAGCGCCGATGGCTTCGGGGATTTCTCGCAAGAGGACTTCTACTAGTGGCCGGCTGCTTGAGGGGAGGACGGGGGGGAGGGAGAACGCCGCGCGTGTGGCATGACAACCTCCCTCCCTACGCCTTCCTTTGGTCTTCACACACAAAACGCGAAGGTAGCGGATCGAACCACTCGCGGAAATACATAACATGGTACAGGTAAGCCACCACCAGCACACAGACAACAACAACAACAGCAGCAGCCATCACAGGAACAGTAGTAGGAGGAGTAGGGAGGGAAGATATGTGTGTGTGTGTGTGTGTGTGTATCCTGGAGGAGGAGGAGGAGAAGAGGAGACACGTGGGGTGGTGGGCGAGTGAGAGAGGGGAACGCGGCCTGCCACTCTCGTGCCCCTACGCCTTTCCGTCTACTAGTCCATCTCCTTTCTTTTGTGTTTGTGTGTGGTTGCTCCTCCCCTCGCCCAAGCGGGAGCACATGCACATTCACACACACACACACACACACACACTCAAACCCATATGCAAACGATGAGCCGAGAAGAGGAGCAGTTTTTTGACGAAGAGGACACCTATCGCGTCACACTCCCTGCCCTCGCGCGACTTGTGCACCATGACGATCCGAGCCCATCCTCGCCACACCCCTCCCTCTCCCTCACGCTGTCCTCCTCCAGCGACGACAATGGCTGGCGGGATGGCCACGAGGGCACCACGGGTTGCCTGATGCGCACGATGGACAGCGAGGCGGCCGCCTCACCCAGGAAACAAGAGAGGACGCGCATCCACCACAGTCCCTTTGACTCCCCCGTATCCTCCCACCTGCGCCGGTACACATCGGAGTTGTATCCCTCAGACGGCTTGCCGCTCGACGCTGGGGCTCGCATATTCTGCCTGCGCGACGTTGTAGACCCAGAGCGGCGGGCTGCCCTTGCCAGTGGCGCTGTGCAGGCGGCCATCGCGCGAAACGAGAGCCAGCGCGCCACGCAGCTGAACGAGGGAAGCGAAGGGTATGTCGCCGCGAGCGAGCACAGCGGTATGGGCCAGGCACTGTATGACTCACAGATGAGTCACCTCCTGAGCTCTGCCGAGGGCGACACAAGGGACAGTGTAGTCCCCGCAAGGAAAGAGGCCGAGAGAATGCCATGCCCCCCTGGAGGAAGCGGACTCGCCAGCGGCGCGCGCGTTGCCAGCCGAAGCTTTCGCCAGACCACCGCGCAGCTTCGGCAACAGGAAAGGGCGTTGAACGCGGACGACCCTGTGGAGCGGGTGGAAGTGAGGGCTAGGGGAGGGCCCCTCACCCCGCGCGGGCAGAGGCAACCCGCCCTGCTCTTCTCCCCTGTGCCTGCGCGGTACGTGTAGAGATGGGCCGTCGTCAGGCAGGCCACAAGCACCACGACAAGTCGCTCGTCCTCCGCCGCTGTCAGAATGCCGCCGCCCCCTCCTCCTCCTTCCTTCATACGTATCTGCTACTCTCTATTGCGGACACTGTTAGTGTTGCTACGACGATGATACCAGCATACTCTGAGCTCCATTCCCACTGCGAAACCCCCCACCCCCCACCCCCTCCGTCTCCTCTCTAGGTGTGCGCGACTGTACGAGAAGCAGAGGGATGAAATGGGTAGGATTTGTGTGCAGAGGATCGACTCCGCGCGGTTCTCACGAGAGGGGACTGGCCGTCGGCCATATCTGTGCATGTCCACATGTGTGTCCCTCCTACTGAATGTATCGCTTAGCAGTAGGAAGGAAGCTCTCGTCTTTCCACCCTCATCATATCCCTTGCTTCTCCCTTCACACCTCTGGACCACCACACCAACAGCCATCCCCCCAACAACCACCCAAAACCGGCGTTCTCGCTCTGCAGACGAGCATGAGCTTCTCCATGCACAGCTCTGCGGCCTACGGACCGCAGTCGTCAGCCCTTGCACGTGACTCCACCACCAACTCTGCTGTCTTTGCCGATAGTGCCCACTCCGGCCCCAGCCAGAGCGACGTGGCGCTCTTGGCAGACATCGTCGCCTCCCTCAGGGCCGAAGCCCGCCGCGCGCAGATCAATAGAAAGCAGGTGCAAGTCCTCGCTAAGCGCATGCTGGCCGTGGCGGATACCCTCGGCAAGCTGCCTGACAACCGTCCCACCCCGCAGCTGCTCAGTGTGTTTCGCTCAGCGGACTTCCTCGTGAAATGCATGAGCCGCAGCCCGGTCTGGCAGCACGAGCTGCGCGAGCACTTTCTCTGCCAGGACCGCTTCACCGCGCTGCGGGAGCGGCTGAGGGCGGTGTGGCACCTGCACTCGACAGAACACTGGGAGAGGCAGGACAAGCGCGCCGCCGCGGAGGACGAGAGGCCCAACGCGGCGCTGCTTCTCGCAGGCGGGATCGATAGCAGCGCTTCGCCGTGGCACCGGCCTACCCTGGGCGACCTGCTCCTGCCAGCGCCGCCCGCCGCTCCCGGCGATCCACCCATGCATCACGAGGACAAGCGCGCACCTCCCGCGACATCCGCAGCACCGACCGGCCTGGTGAACTCCTCGCTACTGGGGGAGGAAGTGGAGATGCGATCAGGGGGCAATGGCCAGAACAGGAACAGCAATGTCGAGGGAAATGCCACACAGGCCGGCACGAGGAGAACAGATGACGACGACGACGATCTCCTGCCGCAGCCCAGCGACATTGTCATTCCCGAAGCGGCTCTGGCGGCCGAGTCGCTGGCCAAGTCCTCGCCATCACTGCCAGAGAGGCGAAGTGGAAAAGCGGGGAGCGGTACTGCTGCTGCTGCTGCAGCGAGGGAAGAAGATGTCATAGCGTTCTACCGTCGCCGCCACCTGGGCTCGTGGAAGCTGCGCTACGAGGACCTGGACTACCTTACCAAGGCGGTCGTGGCCAATACGGGTGGCGCCGCCGCCGTGCCCTCGTCCCCCGACACCCACCCCCCGTACGGAGGCACTGCCGAGGACGAGGACAACACGCACGCGGAGCCGCAGTCCCCCTGTCCATCGTCGACGACGGCGGCAGCGCGGAAGCTGACGCGCGCACCTGTCGCTCCGCGTTTTGTGGTGCAGAAAGGGTTTCTCTTCAATGGGCACCCCGTGGTGGTGAAGGAACTCGCAGAGGACGAGTCTGCCTCACTGGGGCAGTCATCGTCTCTGTTGACGCCGTACACCATCACATCCTTTGTGCAGGACGCCGTGGCTCGCACGCGGTGGTGCCACCCCAGCCTTCCCCGCTACCACGGCGCCTACACCGAGAGGTTCCTCACGTCGAGGGAGGAGGCCGAGTTGCAACGGGCCGCGCTGGCGGCTGGGTGCACCGTCTTCCCGTTGTTCCCCAGCTCCCAGAAAAGGAGGGATGGGGCGGGGCGGCACCACCACGGGGCAACAGGGGAGGGCTCTATCGCCGCGGGAAACCTCTCGCGGGTGTTCCACGACGCCACCGACCTGGAAGCATCCCTTGACGACTTCCACCGACGGAACTCGCAAGCCAGCTTTGCCACTGCTGCCCAAGATCTACGACCCGTCATGGCACTGGGCTTTGTGATGGAGGACGTCACGTTCTGCGCGGATGGCATGCGCGTCGTGGACGGCAACGACGCCGCCGCGAGGGAAGAGGGGGGGGAGGGGAAGGCAGACGCAAAGGACCGTGCCGAGAGTGAGGGATGCTCCCCACTCGTGAATGAGCGGATGTCGCGGGAAGAGCGGGAAGGCTCGGCGGGGGAGGAGAGTGCTCGCGGTCACGCGGCACAGACCACGGTGCCTGCCCTGTCCGCGTTCCCTCGACCCGTCGCCTCGGCGGAGCCCATCCCACCGGGGCCGATCACACCCGTCGAGTTTGTCTGCCTGAAGGATCTGCTTTTCGACGGTAATGGGGACCGCCAGGGCGGCGACACGCGCCTGTCGCTGCTGGACAGCGTGGACGTTGTGCTGCAGGTGGGCGAAGTGTTGCAGTACATGCTCCTTGACCAGGTCAACGTGCCGCCGGAGGTGTGCACCGCCTGGCTGAGCGTGGCACCGTCGAACCTCTACCTCGCGTCCGCGCCACCGGCACCGATGCTGCGCAGTCGGCAGACGAGCGAGTCATGCGGCCAGCCTGCCTATGTGAACCCGTTTGTTGGTGTCTCGCCAAGGTCCCCACCGGACTTTGGTGCCGCCGCCCACCCCTTGCGGGAACAGCAGCAGCAGCAGCAGCAGCCCGTGTGGCACAGTCGAGACGATTCATTAGGTGGGGTGGGTGGTGGCAAGGCCAGCAAGGGCTCCTCCATCGTGTTCACCCCGTACGGCGACGCTGGTCACCACAGCACCTTTGGCGGCAGCGAGTTCCCCTCCCTCAACGCCACCGCCACGCGGAAGCGCAAAGGCGAGCCGCCGTCCTTTACCTTTGGCCAGTTTCCTCTGCCCTACACCGTCGTCAGCGACGCCGGCACGACTCAGATGGGGCAGGGGGAACGTCCCCCCTCCCCTCTGCCGAGGCTGACCGCCACGACGAGCCACGTGTACGTCCCCCTGCGAGAGAGCACCGCCATCAAGTATGCGCCGCCCACCTTCGTGGAGGGTGGGCCGTGCAGTCGCTGGCGTCCACACCCACGCGCAGCCTCCCCCGCCTGCTACGCCCTGGCCCAGCTCTACCTCGCCCTCACCACAGCGCAGCCACCATACCGCCACATCCGCAGCCAGCAGGCGCTCCGGACTATGGTGCTCTGCCCCGACGGCCAAGGTGGCAATGACGGCCAGCTGCAGGGCTACACCATGCCCAGGGCACTTCCGCTGCCCCTGTGTGTTCTGCTGAGGATGGCCATGAGCTTCGCTCCTCTGACCGCGGAGGATTACCGAGTCGAAAAGTATCGCGCGCTCCTCAGCAACGACGCCGTTGCCCACAACAGCAGCGAGGGCAACCAGACCCCTGCGCCAGGCGGGAGCGCGGGGGAGCTTCGGCACGGCGCCAGCTGTGGGGACTACGCGGGAGGCATGAAGGCGGCCGAGGAGGACTGCGCTTACCTTCTTTCCCGTCTGCACGGAAGCTCGTGCAACGTCGCCACGAACAGCTCGGCATCCTTTGCGGACAGCGGCGTCGGCTCCACCGGCACCGCTGTCCCACGAGTGCTGTCGGTGCAGATGTTCCTGGAGGGCCTCGCCATCGTCGCCGAGTTGCTGGAGGCGCGCGGGTTGGACAGGCGGGTGAGACTGGACCTCTCCTGTGACCGGGTCTACGGCCAGCACGTTGGCGTCACAGGCGGCACCCACCCACCACAACAACAGCAAAGGCAGCCACGCTACGTGGACCCACACGTAACGGAGGTGGTGGTCGCGGATAGTGTGGCGACCTCCGCGGTCCTTGCAAGCCGACATGCCCCCTCTCCCACGCCAACGACAGCATACGATGACTACGGCGAGGTGTGAATGGCGCCATGTGTGTGTGTGTGCGTGTATGTAGAGGGTGTGCGGGAGGTGGTGTGAGACACCATGCTGCTTTCCCTGTACCACATCTCCTCTTCCCCCTCCCTTATCTTCTTTCTTGCTCTGTGATTATTACTCTTCGCAGTCCGCCACTCCCATCAGCGAAGAAGAGAGAGAAGAGAGAAGAGTGAGGATGAGTTGGTCTTAGCGTATGTGTGCATAGGAGGCGGAGGGGATGAATGGTGGTGGGGGGATAGGGATGGTGATGGTGATATGTGGTCTTTGGTTGTCGTTCATGATCACCTTCTGCCCCCCCCTCTCACTCCCCCCCCCCCCCCCCCCCCGACTCTCATGGGACGATTTCCCAGGCAACAAGAAACGGTCCTTCCTAGATTTCCCCGCTACATATCCCATATAGCCGTGTACACATTCGCCACTAGCACTGGTTGCAGCCATTACTGGGCCCCCCCCCCCCCCCCCCCCCCCCGCTTTCCTTTGACCTTTGTCTTCGAGTGGGACAGCCACGCAACGGCACTCCCCTCTGAACTCCCTTAGAAGCTCCACTTGGAGCGATTGATATCACTTCCTAGACTCCCCCCTCCCCCCCCCCCCCCAGCTTCCTTCCATCTCTCTCTGTGAGGTGCTCCTCCCCGCATGGACGAGCTCACCACCGTATCGGTGGCGAGCTCGCGCACGCAGCCTCCCCACCTCGCTCGCCCACGCGTGGACAAGCTGTCGCACACCTACTCGCCCGTGGGCACCAACGAACAACAGAGGCGAGGCACGCCGCCAGCACGGTCCTCGACACCCACCACCAGCGCTGCACGTCTAGCGCAGGCCACACCCGACGACATCGGCTCGTACGCCTCTAGTCCGGATGACCGCACCGAAACGCTCTCGATTCCAGCACCGGTGCAGCAGGTGCCGTATCGGCCCCCCTCCTCTTCTCACGGCCCGCCACCCCCGCCAGCATCCCCACCACCCGCACGAACGCTGCCGAGGCAGGCATCTTCCTCTGTGAATGAGAGAGGAGGGGCCTGGGTCCGCGTGGGTGGCGCCGCCACCGAACCAAGCCCGAGCCCCAGGAGCAGCAACACCACCAAGAACACAAGCCCATGCCCCACCCCCGTCTCGCCCTACGAGCACCCGACAGGGAAGCACATCGCCTTTCCCGCTCCTTCGACGAGTGGGACCGCGCCGTCGTCGCAGGTAGCGGTGGACGAGCGACGAGCCTCCCCAAGACCGGTGACGCCGCCTTCCTTCCACGCCGCCCCGCCCACCCCGATGGGCTCCGTGGGTCCCGCAAAGGCCACACACAAGGTGGTACCCGGGGCTACGGCGGCGCAGCAACAACAGCAGCACCACCAGCCGTTGGTAGCCGTACCGGGCAGTCAGAGCACTAGCCACCGCCCCTCCCCCTCCTCCTCGGCCGCGCTTGCCCACACGGCACCGACAGGCATCTCCTCCGAGGTTGCCATCCTGGCCTCGCCCAGCACCGCACCGGCACCACCACACCAAGACGAAAGCCCGCGCTCAGCATCACCGAGCTACTGCTGGTACCACCCGCCACCTGCGACGCAGCAGCTTCCGCTGTCCCTCATGTCGTCGCCTCGCAATGGGGGCGGCGCTGCCGCACTCTTCGACACGGCCTCTGAGGCTGTGAGCACGCTCGAGCAACAGTACCGCGCCACGCTAAAACAGCTCGACATCGTGCAGGGCATGTACACAAGACTCAACGCGCACAACGACGAGCTCGGGGGCGAGTTCAACGCGCTGCGTGCGCAGCTGGAGGGCTTCCGAGAGTCCGTCAACTTTGGCCTCTACAACGAGGTGCGCCGCGTGAAGGCCGAGGCCAGATCCCTGCGAAACCACGTGGACCTGATGCTCACCGAGTTCGCCCAGTACCTCCACCTGATGGGCCACGAGGTGCTTCAAGGGGTGCGGGACGCCGTCTCCGAGGCGACCGGCGAGAGCGCTCTTCTGCCCTACTACAAACCCGACACGGCTCGAGCCAAGGCGACGGCGGCGAGCGTGGCAGCCGCCGCCACCGGCGTGGGCCTCGGGCCCCGGAGCCACTACAACCCCAGCCACTGGCTCGGAGCCATCTCCCCCAAGGGCAGCAGCGATCTCCGCAGCATCACCGCCCACAGGCGTCCAGAGGAGGACGGCCAACAGCAGCGCCAGGACCCCCACGCGGCGAGCTCCTCCCCGGCCCTGGGCGGCAGCGGCGCGGAGGATGGGGGAGAGGAGATGAAGCTGCTGCTGGCCCTTCCGCCGGCGGACAGTGAGGTGCACCACGGTAGTCAGCACGGCACGCAGGCCCTCTCGGCGTCCTCTGGTGGCTCGGGTAGCCTGCAGTTCTGGGGCGGCAGCAGCGCCGGCGGCGCGGCGGAGGCAAGCATAGACAGCCAGCCAGACCGGCAGATCGCCGTCGTGACGCAGCGGCCCGACAGCCGGACAGTGGAGGAGCAGCTTGCCGACGTGAGGCGCCAGCTGGTTCTCGCGGAAGGGAAACTCAGGGTAACGCAGCAGGACGCTGAGAAGCGGGTGAGGCGGATTAAGGAGGCCTACGGAGAAAAGGAGAAGACGCTGACGGCTGAGCTCGTGCTCCTCCGCCGTGCGCTCGGCATGCCGACGGACGACCTGCCACCCTACAGCGCCGTCGCCGCCCCTGAGGAAGAGGAAGGGGCAAGGAAAGCGGTACGTGGCGGCGGCGTGGAGGAGGGGGAGGGCTGGGCGTACCAGGAGAGGGGCGTACGGGAGCGAAGACGGGTGGACCGGCCCCTACAGCAATCCAACACCCTCCCCTACCGCGATAGTGTGCTGGGGGGCAGTGCGCCAGACAGCCTGGGCGACCCCTCCCCTCCTAACAACATTGAAGGAACGGTGCACCATGGGTCGGGGCACCGTCACAGACGCCCCGCCGTGAACGATGATGGCTTGCTTGACAATACGTACCCCTCCATCACAACAGATAGCCTCGACAACGATGAAGATCATCTCCGCCCCGGCAAGCATGCGATGGACGGCAAGGAATGGCGCCACGGCTATGACGACTGTATGTCAGAAGACGAGCACCTTGGCGATTACTTTGACAGTGACGCAGCCGCGACGGAGGAGGGCGAAACGGTAACCAGCGCCACAGCCACCGAATCAGCGCGAGAGCGGCAGCTGCAGTGGTACGACACGGGCTACGGCGACGGCGGCCACCATCACCTGCCCATGCGGAAGCGCTACGCCCCACTTCTCTTTGACTCCAGCGATGGCCGCGCTGTGGAGAAGAAAGTGCGGGCGATGGTCGCCCAGGCCCGCCATCGACGGCAGCAGCGGAGCGGCGCCGGCGGCGCACCCCGTGAGGACGAGTACGACCTGAGCGAGTGGGACAGGCGGACACGACATTGGGAGCGTGGTGGAGACGTCAGCTGTAGCAGCAGCGAGGCGGACGCGGACGGTGACAGCAAGGCGGACCACCGCAAGGACCACGCGCGCACGCCACCGCGTGACTCGGCACCGGACAGTCGACAGCGCTGGCAGCGTCCGGCGGCCACCGCCACATCGCCACGCGGCACGTTGACAAGGCCGGGCCGCGGCGTTCGCTCTGGCATTCACCAAAGCGACCACTACTCGCCGTCCCAGGAGAGGCGGTTAGAGGATGCAGCACAGCGCCTGCTCGCTCTTGTTGAAAAGGAGAAGGGGGAGAAGGCAAGTAACGCCGCAGCACAGCAGAAGAAAGGGAGGCCAAGCAGCGGCGACACCTCCTTCTCCACCCCGCGGCGCGACATGGGGACCGCCGCCGCCGCGGTTGGCAAGGGCAAGCAGGCTGGCGCGGTGACCTTGCTGGGCCCGGGTGTCCGTCAGCTACCGGAGCAGGAGGCGAGGGACATCCAGCGGCAGGCGGAGGGGAGGTTGATCCCAAGCGGCCAACTCACGCGTCCGACGGCGCCGTCGGACGTCTCGAAGGTGGCGCAAGGGCTGTGGGCGGAGCAGCTCCTTGCGCAACGCGGGCTGTCATCCTCATAGCCCTCTCCTCTCTCCATCCATCCATCCCCTTTGTCACCTACACCGAAAAGGATATCATACGCGAAGGACAGCCTCTGGTGGCGATGAGTGAGCTCCATTCATGACAGCACGCACGGACATTCATGGTCCAGCCCCCTCCTCTCCTCCCCCTCCCCCTCCCAATGACCTCATCAGTTGTCCCTCACACACACACAGACAGAGAAAGGGAGAGAAGAAAAGACACAGGTGGTAGTAGCACGTCACAGAGTACGAGAGAAGTCGGAGAATGCATCGCGCAGGCCTCCGCCGCGTCGCCCGTGCCACTGTCGGTGGTGGCGCTCTGCCCTTATTCTGCTTTTCCGCGTCTCCCACCCTGCAAGGACCATGCACACCGCTGCTCCTGTCGATGCGTGGCAAGGCCTGCACAGGCGCGCAGTACGGCGGCGGCAGCGGCTGCTCTTCCAGCGGAGACGCCGCGGCAGCGAAAAAAGCCACGCACTACTCCAAGCTCGGCATGGACGGCTTTACAGATGTCAGGTTCAACACCGCCGCGGACAGCTTCCTCGAGCACATTGAGAACGTCGTGGACGCCTTGGAGCACGCGGAGGTGGAGGAGATCAGCTGCAACGGCGGCGTCCTGACGTTGGAGACGGCCAACCATGGCACCTACATCATCAACAAGCAGGCGCCGAACATCCAGCTGTGGCTGTCCTCGCCCGTCAGCGGCCCCCACCACTATGACATGATGGTGATGGAGGAGGCGGACGGTGGGAAGGAGGTGGTCCAGTGGCTGTGCGACCATGACAAGCACAATCTGCAAGACAAACTGGAGAAGGAGCTATCCGAGATCCTCCAGACCCCTGTCAAGCTTTGAGAGAAGGAGAGAGCGGCAGTGACAGAAGTGCGGCGAGGGTCCTGCGTTTCGCGTAAGGGGACCGTATTGGCCTCGTCCCTGCTGTCACAACCTCTCCGGAAGTTGGAGGGGCTGGGCAACTGGCTTTCGCGAAGGAAGAGAGAAGCAACAAACAGGGTCGGTGTCGCCCTTGTGTCGTCTCGTCCTGTAGTCCACTACTACACACCAAGACCTCCTCTCCTTTTCCCCTCTCTGTACCGATATGGTCCCTCCGATTCCCTCCCGTTGCTGTTGTCTTAACCCTTACTACTATTACGATACCCCCTCTTCTTTCCACCGTCAGCTTAGTTGACCGCTGCTTACACTGTGACACGCAGAGGAACGGCTTCTCGCTCCTTCCCTGCGCTCAGTCTAACGCGCACACACACACACACGCACACACACGAGAGAGAGGGAGAAGGCGACGACGATGCCAGGCGAGAAATGAATGTATAGAGAGGTTGAGAAGAGCAAAGTGCGAAGTGAATACTACACCTACACCTACACTCCCTCCTGCGCGTGACTAGGTCATTGTTCTCGTTCGAAGGATCCCCCCCTATCGCAAGAAGCATCGAGCCACACACACGCACATACACCTCTGAAGCGGGTCTCTGCCCTCCCTCCTACCGTCACCACCACTCTATCTTCTGCACTCACCACTCCACGACCCTTTTCTCCCCCGTAGCTGTACCTCATCCCGCTTCCTTCGTCCTCCCCTTACCCCTTACTCCTTCCTTCTTTGGACTCTTCATCACACCTTCTCCACTATATTTCACTTCGTGTTTGTCACCTTAACGTTACTCCTGTCATTACTGTTATTCCTGCTACTACCCACACGCATATATATATTTCCTCCTTTGCTTCCGTGTGGCAACACATAACGCAAATCGAAGAGAGCAAAAGAAAAAGAAGTGAGGAGCAAAGAAGCCATGCATAGCGAACACTCCTCCGTGGTGTTCGAGGATGAGAAGGGCGACGCGACACACCGCACCGAGAACAGCAGCATTACCTTCGAGGTGGGCCAGTCGCAGCCACAGACCATCAACGCGCGCACCGAGGGCAACGCCACAGCGCCGTCGGAGAGCGTCGAGAGTATTCAATTTGAGAGAGTCTCGCAGCCACCAACCATCAACCCTCGTGGCGATGACAAGCCGTCTGTGAACAGCAGCATCGCTTTCGAGGTGGGCCAGTCGCAGCCACAGACCATCAACGCCCGCGCGGAGAGCAACACCACCGCGAGCGAGGAAATCCACTTCAAGGTGGAGGACAGCATCCCAACCGCCGCGCGCACCCACGAGAGCCTCGAGTTCCAAGTCCTCGACGATGCCAAGCCCTCCTCGGGTGCCGAGGACACGGTGCTTCAGGGCGATGCCGAGGGAGAGAAGGACGAGTTCCCAGTGCCGCTCAACCCCCCACCACGCAGGCTGTCGCAGCGCGCGGCCGCAGCGGCCGGCACCCCACGCGGTGACGGCAAGCCGCTGACGCCGCGGATGCGGTCGCCCACCAGCAGCTTCCGGCCACAGCAGAGCGAGGACGTCTACCCCCTCGAGGATGAGCCGAACCCAAACAACGCCACGCTGCCCCCGGGTGCGCAGGCACCAGAGGCCTTCTCTGATGTCGGTGATGAGGGCATGGAGGCGGTGCCGGCGGATTTGGCAGCCAAGGTCGCCCCGCCGCTGCCGGTGCCGTCGGCTGCCACCATGATTGTCACGACCCACACGAAGCACTTCGACGGCGACCAGTGGGCCGACGTCGTGACCCACTCGCGCGACACGCTGGAGCGCACCATCACGAACGAAACAGCCCAGGCCCTCGACATGGACCCGCAGTTCCTGCGCGTGTTGGATGTCACCGCGAGCAAGGACGGTCTGACCGCTGAGATCAGCGTCGTGCACGACCCGGTCGCGATGCCAGAGGCCGAGGTTTCCGCCAAGATTGAGGACCACCCGTACGGAAGCACCAGTCTACTCCACGACATACGCACGGTCCGCGGCACGCACCAGGTGTACGGCCTTGCTGCCGCCCTGCAGAATGCCGAAGCCAACGACGCCGAGCATCCCGACAACGTCGCGGACGCAAAAGAGGACCTGCCCGCGCATTCCTTCACCACCATGGTCGGCCAGGGCGGTATGCTGCTGATTGACTATCAGGTGCCCAGCACCGGCGAGGCCTCGCACCTCGAACTCTTCGTTGACGGCGCCGCGGCCAGCATGAAGGGCAGGTACATTAAGCAGTTCGTTAGCGAGCACGTGAAGGCACCCGTGGCGGAGTTGGCTGTGCGCTTCGCCGGGAGCGAGGTGGCGGACGATACCACGGGCGCCGACCTCGGGTGGGTCAACGGCAGCGTCATTGATGTCGTGCGCACTCCGCAAGCGTCCGCCGCGGATGCTGCCCTGGCGACGGAGAAGAAGGGTGAGGCGGCTACGAAGGGGAGCCCCAAGAAAAAGAAGAAGACTGGCGCTGTGGCCAACGGCAAGGCCGCCAACAAGGCGGAGGGAGGGGAGACAAAAGTGACAAAGAAGAAGAAGGCGGCGAAGAAGTCCACTGACGGCGCCGCTGCTGCAAAGAGCACGAAGGCCACCACCAAGGCCAAGGCCAAGGGCAAGGGCAAGGGCAAAAAGGGTGCGAAGAAGGGCAAGGCAGCCACAGCGACCACGGCGGCAGAGCGCACGGGCCGCAGCCAGAGTCGCGAGCGCAGCGTCAAGATGCACCGCAGCACCGCCTCTGCGCCGCCGCCGCACTACCTGGCGACGACGCAGAGCCACGCGGAGCACTCGACGACGCTAACGAGGCCGCTGCCCGAGACGCTCACGACACCTCGCGTCTTCTGCCCTCGCACGCCACGCGCGGGGGCGGAACGGCGGCCGTACCTTGCGATGCAGTACACCAACCAGCCGCTGGTCATTGAGGGGGCCGAGCCCATCCCGCAAGCCCCTGGCCGCCGCAGCCGCGGCCAAAGCAGCACCCGCGGTGCGAGTCAGCCGGTGCAGAGCAAGGCCCGCAGCGCCAGTGTGGCCTCCCGCGCGACAGACGTGTCCGCAGCCACCTCCGAGGGTAGACAGAGGACGCCCATCCCTCCCCAGCGGGTGACGCGGGCGGTGAGGCCGACGACGCCGCGCTCCAACGTGCGTCCCGTCATCTACAGCGCCAAGAGCGAGAACGTTGCCGGCGGCACCCCGTCCGTGTCGCGCCGCTCCCACTCCCCGCACCGCACACCGCCTACGCAGCACCTCCAGCAGCCGCCGTCATACAGCTCCCAGCAGAACTCGGTGAACCGCTACGAGAACCCTGGTGCTAGCAGCGCACCGGTGGCCTACCACCCATACATGGACCTTGAGCAGCCCACTCCGCAGTCCCAGCTGCCGGAAGAACGGCAGCAGAGCCAGGGCTACGAGGACATCCTGCCAGGTGTCCGCAACGACTCTGATGAGGTGGATTACCGCATGGAGTACGAGATCGAGTGCATGGGCGAACCCGCCGCCACCGGCGTCACTGTAGACGGCGCAGGTGACGGAGCACGCTATGAAGTTGGCGTGGTGTACGGCGAGGACGCGGAGCCCGTTCCGGCGGGTAGCGCGCCGAACCCGTTTGTGTAGAAACTGCTGACGGGCAGCCGGCTCCTCTTTTCCGCCTTCCCCTTGCCCTTTTTTCTTTTCCGTGATATCGATCGGCTCTTCTCTCTCGTTCTATGGTCACAAACCTCACTCCTTCCCTATCCTCCTCCCCCTCCTCCTCCCCTCCCCTTTTCTCTTCCCCAAGCCACACAGACGTGCGTGCGCGTCTCGACACGATTTCGTTGGACGTTGCCGGGCGGCACATTCCCTCTCCCCCCCCCTCCCTCCCTGCCGTTCCTGTCACACCCATGACGACGGCTACGTCTCTGCTCCTGGTTTGCGTTTACTTGTTCCCTCTCCTTTCCCACCCCTCTGCTCCCACCTCTTCCCCCTTCCCTCCTCCCTCCTCGTGTGTCCCACTCGACTTCGAAAGGGAATAACAGAAGCGAAGCAAAAGGGAAAGACGCGCATGGGCCTGAAGTGGCTCCCCCCCCCCCTCCCCCTCTTTCTCCGTCATCTGCGCATTTTGTTTGCTCAACTGCGATGCCCTTTTCGTATCTTCTTCTCCCTCATTGCTTTCGCTCTTCCCCCACCCCACCCCCCTCCCCTCCTCCCCTTTCCCTCTTCCCTCGATAACGAGCTTCTGATTCGGTGGCTATGATGATACTGATGATGATGGCTATCTCTCCTAACCACAGTACAAGCACCCGGTTTCCTGTATTGCTCTGGTTGCGCGCTTTACTATATACACGTATATATAGACTGGGTATTCCTTCCAATGGTGCTCTTCCCTTGTCCAAATGGATGTGCGCGCGTGCGTGTGTGTGTGTGTGTGTTCCTCATGATCCTCGTACAATGTCTAGACGTGTAGATGGAACGATGCTCATGTCTCCCCACCACCACCACCACCGTTTTCGCTCCACTCCGATTCATTGGTACTCGTCACGGATTACTCGTTGTCGTTGAATGCGCGCTGTTGTTGTTATCGTTACTTCCTTCCACACACTCTCTCCCCCCGCCCCCCACCTTCCCCTGTATCGGCTTTCCGAATTAAAACCGCATAGAGCGAAAAGAAGAAGACAGCATCGTTGAGTAAAAAAAAGGCGGGGGCAACAACAGTACACTGACGGGACAGCCCATTCCAGTGTTGGCCACGGCCGCGGGTTGAGTGCAAAGAGGGGGGAGGGGGGGGCAGTCTCAGTCTCTCCCCTCACCGCTCCGTGGATTGGCTGCAGCGTCCCCTTCCCTACCCCCCCCCCCCTGGGGAGGGAGAGGAGGAAGAGGATGGTAGATGAGTCCCCTGTGCCCCCCCCCCCCCACCCATCCCATCCCCCAAACCCTCCTCTGCTCCCTTCCAAAGGAGTGGTTGCATGGTACTCAAGGCAGCAAACTCTCCCCTCCCTCCCTTTCCCTCTCTCTCTCTCTATTGTGTAGTATCTTTGCTTCCTCCTCCCTCACTGTACCCTTCTCTCTTCCCCCCCTCCCCCCCACCCTTCTTCTCTCTAACTATAGGCTTTCTCCTCACCTCCCCCCACCCGCCACTCGCGGCCTGTACCCACCACCACCACCACCACCCACCCCTATCTCTCGCGCAGCGACAGGGCCCGGGAGAAACCAAATACACAAAGCAATATCGTCAACTTCATTATAAAACAACACAGGCTGCATGTCTGAAGTTGCACTGCAGGCGAGCGCCGTGGCGGCTCCTCCCGTGCCCATTAGCCGCGGCCCGCCGTTGCGTGCCCAGCGCGACTCCGTGTCGGAAGCCTGCCAACCTCCTCGCAGGCCGCCAAGCCGTACCGCCTCGCGTGAGCACACCCCTCGCACGCAACGTTCCGCCAACGGCTCCCTCCCAGACAGCCCCGTGGCGACGCCGATTGTGCCAACCGCACCAATGCAGCGACAAGGGTCTGGCGCGGGGCAGCAACGCCCTCCCCTCTCGCCCGACGCCAACGCACCAATGTCCCGCAGCAACACCGGCGGCGCGCGGCGGCTACTCGACCAGCGCAGCACGACATCGCTGCAGTTCATCGTCGAGGACGAAGCCACCGCTCCCACTGGCGACACGGAGAGTATTGCGTTTGAGGTGATGCCGTCCTCCGTCGTGAAGTCGCGCCGCCGCGGCTCCGTGACCACAACGACGGAAGACATCACTTTCCATGTGGAACCCTCCGAGATAAACGAGCAGCGGCACGGGAGCGAGGCCATCGACCTGATGTCGGAGGATATTAGCTTCCACCCCGAGTCAAACATCCCACCCACGCGCCGCGGCGAGAGCATCAGCTTCTGCGTGGAGCCGTCCAACACGCGGCGCAGTGCGACTGCCGCCTCCGAAATTGACTTTGAGGTGGTATCGAGCGACGTGCAGACACCAGTGGAGGAGGACAGCGGGGCCGCCAGCGCCACGAAGCGAGGGCCGGACACGCCCATCCCACACCCCGCCGACGAGGGCGACGGCGCAGAGGGCAGGGAGAAGCTCAGCATCGTGCGCGAAGAGCCGCCAACCGAAGTCGCTAAGGACGGCATGTCGCACCACAGCCGCACCAGCATCAAGAGCGGTGGCTCTTGGGCGAGCGAGTTGCGTGATGGGAAGCTTGGCTCCACGGCACCGCCGCCGCCTGCCACGATGGATGCCGACGCCACCGCGCTGGCGATGAACGATTCGGTTGACGGCATCGCGCCAGAACCCGTTGCACCGACGCCGTTGAGGTCTGTGGTGCAGGCCTCCGCACCGCCCGAAGATGACGGGGACCATGAGCAGCAACAGCAGCGGCAGCAGCAGCGGCAGCCAGCAGCAGAGAAGAAAATCCATCGTGGCGGTGCTGCCGTCGCCCCTGCCGCCCCGCGCCGCGAACCCACAGTGCCGCGACAGCCAGTACAGAAGAGCCGGGAGCAACTCATGAACGATCGACCGTGGCGCGACGCCAGCGCCAACGCGCAGCGCACGCCGTCGCCAAGGAAGAAGGCGAAGGAGGATGGTGCCGAGGCTGGCCGCAGCGGCACACCGCCAGCGAAGAGCCGGGAGCAGCTCATGAGTGAGCGGCCGTGGCGCGACGGAGGCAGCGCGCGCACCAAGTCCCCAACGTGGACACGGAAGAAGTCCGCAGAGGAGCAGGAACGCGAGGCGGCAGCGGCACGCAACAGGACGCCGGTCCGGACACGCTCCGAGATCATGAACGAGCGGCCGTGGCGCACCGGCTCCCCAACTTCCCGCGCGGCGTCGCCCAGTGGGGCCAAGAAGGCCAAGAAGAAGCAGCCTGTCGGGCCACCTGCCAAGACGAGAGATCGCAGCGAGTCGCCGCGACAGCACGTGCCGACGCCAGAGCCGCGGCCGTCGGAGACAGCGGAGAGCACGCCTCTAACTCCGCGAAGCCCGCGCGCTGCGACAGCCAAGATGGTTGCCAAGCCCACCGCAACCACCACCACGCCACCTCCGGTGCTGCTTCGCTCTCCGTGGGCAGTTCTGGCGGACGACGTCAACGAGTGGACGGAGATGGTAAACCAGGCGACGAACCTGCGGCACATCCTCGCGACGATGCGGGAGCGCGAGCGCAGCCTGGTCCGCTGTGTGCGGCGCGTCGACGCAGCCGAGAAGGAAGGGAAGCGCATCGACAAGGAGCTGTACAGCGCCCGCGACGAGCTGGTCGGTCTGCGCGGCGTCGACGTGAATGGTGACGACCTTCGCCCGCCGCGGCCTGCCTCGCAAGGCACGCCGTCGTTGGGCGTGTCGCGCACTGCCAGCGCCGCCCCCACCACCGCCACGGCAGACTTCGCCGCCCGCCTGTACCCGCAGACCGCGCGCCAGGCGCCGCGCTACCTCCTCGGCAGCGATGGCCGCGGCACGCGCCAGGCCAGCGTGCTCAGCGACGAGGACGTGTCTGACACGGAGATGGAGATGTACGCCGCCGAAGTCGAGGAGTGGCGCAGCGAGCGGAGCCAGCTGCGGGCGACCAAGGCGGCCCTGGTGCACCGCAGCAAGGACCTCAAGTACCACGTCCGCCGCGGCACCAACATCAAGAGTCTGTCCGCGCTCGCGGTGACAAGCTCGCGCGGGCCCCTGGAGCGGCAGGGGGCCGGCTCGTCCTCCCACGCGGATGAGCACGGCTACGACGTACTTGCCAAGCTCCGTGTGGAGGCCGCCGAGGCGTGCTTCGCGCTCGACGAGGCGCGCGAGAGGCACACCGGTGCGCAGAGCATCGGCCAGGCGCGCCGGCGCCAGCTCCGCCTCCAGTATGAGGACACCGAGGCCAAGCACGATGCTCTGAAGCGGCAGTTCGAGCAGCTGTGCCAGTCCCTGGACGACAGCATCGGCCGCGCGCGCTCGCTGTCCCTCCTCGTCAGCAGCGGCGACAACCCCGCCAAGAGAGAGGAGACATACTCTGAGGATGGTGACGAGGGGGACGGTTGGCGCAGCCCGGGGGTGGTCCCGCTCCGAGAGGCCGCGCCAGGCGCTGGCGAGATCACCGAGGCCGAGGCGAGCCGCGACACCGCCGAACTGCTGCAGCTTCGCATACGCCAGGCGGAGGACGCACTGATGGCCGCCAAGATTCACCAGAAGGGGGCGACGCCCAGGCGTGCGGGTTCCCGCAGCACCAGTCGTCCTGGCACCGCCCGTGCGCGTAGCCAGGCCACTAGGAAGTGAGCTCGCCACACAAACACACAGAAGAACGACAGAGCGACGACGGGGAGAGCGAAAGCTTTGAAGTGGAGGAAAGGAAGTCTGCCACGCACGAATGGCCTCCCCGATGCCTTGCTCTCTGTCTCCTCATTGTACCTATCGTTGCTGCGTCACACATACACATTCACACACACAGAGAGAGAGAGGTGCGTGTCAAAGCTCTCTAACGGCGCATTAGATATATTTCTTTCCTTATCCCTTTCACATGGTGTCCACCCCCATCACACACACACACACATACGTCATCTTCGCCTCCCCCCCCCCCCTCTCTCTGAGAGCTGTAGCTCTGCTATCATTGTTCCTTTTGTGTGCGCCGGACCACCTCTTCCTTTTCTCTCTCCCTCCTCCCCTTCAAAGAAAAACAAATCCTGACCGACAACAGCATGTGGTGCTCCTCCTGCACCCTCCACGACAGCGCACCGGTCCAGCTACGCTGCACATGGGTGAGGAGGATGGGGGACGCAGCCGCGTCCGCCAGAAGCAAAACTCGAGTGATCCCCCCGTAGCGGCAGCACTCTCTCTCTCGTGCTGAATGTCAGCCTAGGCACTTTGATGGTGCTATGTACCCCCTCCCCCCCCCCCCTTACGGCTCACCCACGCGCTTTCTCTCGTCCCGCCCCGTTCTGTTCGCTTCCTGCCTTCTCTCCTCCATCAGCCTTTGATTCAGCCCTCTTCTTTCCGCTCTACATCACACACACACACACAACACACAACTAAAGCTCTCTACTTTCTCGTATACCATCTCTTCTGATTCTTCTATCTACGGGCATCCTACTCCGAGTGAGAAACCACATCACATCTCATCACATCCTCGCCACCACTACCACCATCATCATGGCGTCCAAGGGAAAGAAGGGACGCGGGAAGACGTTGAATATCACCCAGTTCGCCGAGGACTACATCCCTGAAGATGCGCTTGACTGGGCAGATGATGACTGGATGAGCGAGGAGAAGAAGGCCGAGGGCAAGCTCGCGGAGAAGCTGGAGAAGCAGCGCCACGAGTACAGCCGCACGGCGAACAACAAGCTGCTGCAGGCGGAGGGCTTCCGCACGGCGCAGTCGGCGGAGGCGGCGTCGCCCAAGGCCTCCCTGGCTGAGCTTAAACCCCCGTATGTCGCGCACTTTGGCAACCTGCGCAACGGCATCCCCGAGGAGGACTTCCTCGCGCTCTTCAACCGCGACGTGATCGTCACCCACCGTCTCATCAACCAGGACGGCAAGTCGTTTGCCTTTGTCGAGTTCAGCTCGCCGCAGGCCATTGCCATCGCGCTGCTGCAGGACGGGCAGATGTTCCGCGGCCGCAAGATGTACGTTGACCTGGCAACGGAGAAGCAGGTGGACCGCCTTCTGAACCGCAATTCCAGTCCCACCGGCCCGGCCGCCGGCGCCAACGCCGAGCGCGTGACCTTCTCGCGCGATGGCGCCGGCCAGGCGCAGCCGGGCATGGGTCTCGCGAACCTGGACCTCTCGCGCGACGCCTTTGGTGGTGAGCAGCAGCCCACGATGTCGCGGCTGTCCGACATGGGCAGCCGCGGCGGCTTCGGCTCCCGGCAAGACCTGAGTGCCCTCGGCGAGCTGAGCCGCGACATGCTCGGCTCGGCGGTGCAGCAGCCCATGTCACCCAGCGCGCCAGGCCACGACAGCGCGCCGCCGACCAGTGCCCTCTCCCCCGATGTCTTTGCGAACTGGCGCAACGAGGAGACTGTCGCGCAGCCCGAGGTCCCGGCCTCGGCGGGCCTCCGCGAGGGCAAAGGGAGCGACGACGGCAGCGCGAACAAGGCGGAGGCCGACGCCGCTGGCAACGGTAGGGATGGGTTCGGTGCTGCGCGCGAGGCCCATGAGGGCAGCATGTTTGGCGCCGCCCTCGCCGAGGCGCGCAACAGCGACAGGGCTGTCGACGCGCCGCCAGCTGGTAGGGAGGGTGGCAGCCGCGGGGGTCGTGGGGGACGCGGGATGGGTGGCGGTAGGGGCAGCGGCGAGAGCAGGCCAGGAGCGGCGCCTGCCGCAGCCGCAGCCGCCGTGTTCGGCAACTGGCGCGACGAGCCGCGCGCGGAGCAGAAGTCGCCAACGATGGCTGAGTCGCCGACGGAGGGCGAGCGTCCCGAGCGGCGCGGCGGCGGTGGCGGACGGGGTGGTAGGGGCGAGGGCCGCGGGGGCCGTGGTGGTGGTAGGGGCGAGGGCCGTGGAGGCCGCGGCGGCGGCGCTGGTGGTGGTGGTGCTGCGCAGAGCGAGAAGGCAGGAGGCAGGAGCGCGCCGGTGGAGGAGAAGGACTGGAGCAACTTGCGCCGCTGAGCGCTAAGAAAGATTGGTAGCGCGGACGCGGGACAAGAATCAACTGTCCCTCCTGTGAGCGGGAGGAGAAACGCTTGGTCCCCTGCCTTCTCCATTCCCCCCACATCTCCAGCTGTTGTCGACTGTTACATTCCCCCCTTTGCTTCTCTTCTCCTCTGTCGTGTCCGACTTCACCTTCTCCCCCCCCCCCTCCCCCTCTTGTTCAACGCTATGGTTCCGTCGTTTTCTTTCTCTCTCCCCCTTCTTTGCTCCCCTAAACTGCTGATTTGTTCCTCTTCGCTGATATGTGCCTCATGTGATGTTGCCCTCTCTGATGATTGCCTTCTTCCCCCTTTGTTGTCGTCGTTTTGGTTTCCTTTGGCCGATAACTCTCTTTACGCGTGGCGTGGCTCCTACACGCCTCTACTACACCCTTTTCACCTTTCCTTCTCGGTTAATGAGTCCGTTGTCGGTGCTGTTGGTGGCGATGGGCCTCCCCCCGCCTTCGCCGTTATCCCTCCCCACACCCTCCGAACGTCATTGTCTAACCTAACCATCCCAAAAGAACACACAGAGAACGCGATGGAGAACCGTCAACGCTGTCGCTGCGCGCGCCACATGTATGCGCCACCCGAAGCGGAAGCGGACGGACGGAGGGGGACACACCCCCGCCACGGACGCCAGAAGCCCAAAGGGGACACCAGCGCGGTAACGAGCCCACGGCGGCAGGAAATGGCCAGCGGCTGAGCGAATGATGACCAAACCTCTCCATTTCCTTCCTTCCCTTCTCTCTTCTCTCTTGCTTCTTCCAGGTAGGTGGCATCGCCCTTCACTCCCCCTCCTTCCACGCCGACGAGGGCGAGGTTGGGCCCGTCAGCGGCCGCCCTATGGCTACCTAGGAGAGGAGGAGGAGGAAGTGGAAGAGGGAGCGAGAGGAGATCGCGGCACAACGAGGCGTCATTCGGCAGAGCAAGAGGGACGAGATGGAGAGGCGTCTTCTTTGTGCGGGTGGGTTGGGGAGAAGGAAAGGGGGGGGAAAAACATCACATCGGAGGACAGCCTCAGCTGTCTGTGGGGACGATGGCCTTGGCCTGGTTGCCCGTGACGGCGTCGCGGATGGTGGGGATGCTGCAGATGAGGCACCACGCCAGCATGATGCCGACGATGCCGAAGAAGGCGTGCAGCGAGGGGTGGGTGTCGGACTGCCACGGCACGGTGCAGTTCATGCCAAAGATGGACGCGATCAGGTTCAGCGGCAGGCAGATGGTCGCCACCTGCCCGAGGATCTGCATCTTGAAGTCCATGTTCGCCGAGCTCTGCGACATGCGCATCGACACCCCTGTGACGAAGTTCAGGTTCGCCTGGTTGAGAATGTCGCGCGCGTCGTCGAGGCGGTCGGCCACCTGCGTGATCTTGTCAAGCGTGTCCTTGTAGAGCGGCAGCGCGGCGGTGGTGTCGCGGCTCACGAAGCTGCCCCGCATCGCCGGCGTCACCAGCTCCTGCAGCAGCTTCTCCTTCAGATACAGCCGCGCGCGGAATGCGGAGATGCGGCGGCGCAGGAGGGCCACGCGCCGGAGCAGGTCTGGCTGATCGCGCGCGCCAGGCGCGATCAGCAGCACCATCTCGTCAATGCAGTCCACCTCGCTCAGCAACGCCGTCGGGTCTGGCAACATCGTCTCGCTCGTGAAGGTGGTCAGCGTGGCGAGCGCGTAGCCGGTCGAGAACTGCCGCGCGGCGGCGGCCATAGTCGCAAAGTAGTCCTCGCCACCGCCGTTGCCGGTCGGCGAGGGCAGCGACGGTGATCCGGACGGGAAGGCGTTTGCGCCGGCCGCGTTGGGTCCCGTAAAGCGCATCTCAAGGTTGCGAATCATCTCATCAAGCCCGACGAACGGGCCGTCGTGCAGCGTCAGCAGCAGGTGCGCCGTTGCGAAGAAGGCGCAGGAGGTCATGCCATCGTCGCCGCTGTCGTGCTGCGCGTGTCTCTCCTCGCTCCCCTCGGCTGGCTCAACGTCCTGCGTCTCGACACACACGTTGGCGCTGTCGTCCGCGGCACCGAGGACGACGGAGCCCCTGGCACAGCTCACGACCCCTTGCACGTACGACGCGTGCAGCGACTGCAGCTGCACCACATCGCTCTCGCTCGGTTCGACGAGCTCGTCGACGATGGCGTGCGGGGGGCTGCGCTGGCCCGCCATGCCAAGGCTGAGCTCGGACATGAGACGGCGCTTGCCCTCGACGCTCTCGCCTTGCACATCCACCCACACCGCTCCCGTGGTGACGGTGTTGGCGTACTTGATCAGCTCGCTCAGCGTGCCAAAGCGCTGCGAGCCATTGCCGCCTTCGAAGATGTAGTAAACTCTCCCTCCCGCCATGTCGGGCCGCGTCTGTGCGTATGTGTGCTTGACGAAGTGTGTCCTTTGGGGTATGGCCGATTGTTGGGTTGTTGTTCTTTAACTCCGTCAAAGTCAAAGGGAGATCATGCCAATCAATCAGGATAAGGAACGGGAGAGGTTATGTGTGTGTTCGACTATTCAAACACGAGCAACCATGAAAGTCAGGAGGGGGGGGAAAGATAGGGAGGGATAGGGAGGACGGGTAAGCGCTACGAGTGAGTGGGTGAGTGATGGCTAGATGTGTGTGTGTGAGCGTGTGTTGCTAGACGAGCGTGCAAGTGGAACAAGAGCCGATGGAAGAAATGAGGTATGGGATATGGGAACAGCGAGTAGGCAGAGGAGAGAGAGTATTGCGAGCATGCCGAGAAGGTTGGTCACCGTACGGACTTCCCCCTTCCCCCCTGGTGGCCAAGTAAGGTGGTGCTCTCTGCTTTCCTACAGTATGACCGATCTGCGTCCTCCTTCTGCGCATGCGAGTGGGTAAGGAAGCGAGGGAGTGTGCAACTCCTCATGAGCTCGGTTCAGCAGCACACGTGAAGTCAACCCCAACGTCTTTGCGCCATAGAACAGAGGGAGAGGGAGAGGGAGAAGAAATAGCCCAGACTCAAAACAAGTACGACAATGAGAACAGCGACAGCGACAACGACAGCAACATCAGCAGCAACAGCAGCGGAAGCAAACCACGAAGAGGGGGGACCGGCAGTGTAGGATAGGAAACTCTCTCGCTAAAGGAGAGCGGATGGCCTGGAAGGGAGGGGGGGGGAGCAGCAAAAGCGAGAGTCATTTGCCAACGTATGTGGAGGACAAGTTCTCCACCCCCTCTCTCTTGTCCTCGCCGTGTCTGTGCTGTCGCGTCACAGCGACTGAAGCGCCTCCCTCTGGGCCGCTGTCAGGACCGGCGGCAGCTCCACCTCGTACGTCACGTAGAGGTCGCCCTTCTCGGATGGCACGTGGAGACGCGGCATGCCCTCCCCCGCCACCTTGCGCACCGTGTGCGGCTGTGTAACAGACTGCGCGGACAGCGTGACCTCGCGGCCGTCAAGGTGGGTAAAGGACCTTTCAAAGCCGAGCAGCGCCTCCTTCAGCGTGAGTGTCTCGGTCATGTGGAGATCGTTGCCCTTGCGGGTGAAGCGGTCGTGCGGAGTGGTCACCACCGTCAGCAGGACGTCGCCTGGCACGCGGCCCGGGTCCTGGTCCGCCTCCAGCTCGTAGTTCAGCACGTGCCCCTCCGGCACGCCCGCCTCCACGTCCACGCTAATGGTCACCGTCGCGTCCTGCACCAGCTGGCCGTGGCACACGGGGCACTTGGCTGCGATGTGCTTGCCGGCGCCGCCACAGTGTGGGCACGGCTGCTCCATCTGCTGAATGAAGCCCGGCGCAAGCTGCACGCGGCGCAGGATGCGGCCCGCCCCGTTGCAGTGTGGGCATTTGGTGATATCCTTGGTGCTGCGCGCGCCGGTGCCACGGCACGCGCGGCAGATCTTCTTCTTCGTGAAGGTCACGGTGTGGTCGGCGCCGTTGTACACGTCGCTCAGCGAGACAACCAGGAGCATGTGGACGTCCGGCCCGCGCGTCGACTGCTGCATGCCACCGCCAAAAAGCTGCTGCAGGGGGTGCATCATGTGCTGCGGCTGCTGCGGCTGCTCCAGCTTCTGCAACCCCTCCATGCCAAGGATGTCGTATATCTTGCGCTTTCGTCGGTCTCCAAGGATCTCGTACGCGCGCTGAATGCGCTGGTACGTCTTGCGCTCCGCCTCCCCGCCCACATCGGGGTGGTGAATCTTGGAGAGCTTGCGCCACGCCGACTTGATCTCGCGCTCCGTGGCGTCATCGCGCTGGGCCTCCAGGCCCAAGATGGCGTAGAAGTCCTCGTCCGCCTCCGCCTCGACCGCTCTCGCCTTGGCGGCCTCCGCTACACCGCCTCGTACGCACGACCGCTGCTGTTGCTGGTCTTCCCCCTGTGCCACACGCCGGTGGCGCAGATCGTGCGGCAGGAGGCTGATCATTAGAAAGATGCACAGCGTCACCAGCAGTAGCTGGCGCACGCGACCGGGGCGGTGTGCAACAACGGCCATCCTGTGTTTTGCTGCGGTTCGGGGCAACCCGCTACCAACCTAGGTGGTGCTATACCGGGTGCTGCAAAGTGCCTTGTCAGATGGATTGGGAGGGAGTGCGACAGTCCCCCGCAGCCTTCGGCAGGACGTCGAGTGCAGTAAAAGTCAAGACCTCGTACACACTCACTAGCCCAAAAGAAAGCAAACCTGCACACAACAATATATAAACTTACTGACCTTGTGGATTGGGTGAAGACGGAGAGAGGGAGAGAGGAGTTGAGGTGTGGGGGGGGGGAGGGATCATGCAAGCACTTTTCGAAGCGGTGCTGTGTCGTCCTCTCTCGCTCTCGTTCTCTCCGTCAACTCAACCTGCATGGAAGTCTTCATCCAGCAAAGACAGGGGGGTGGAGAGGAGTCATTGGCAGATGGTGATGTGGGTGGGTAAAGGGGGGGGGGTCTATTGAGTCGGAAAGGCAAAGCAAGTGCGCATGGATTGGTTTAAAAGAAGTGGTGGTGGTGGCAGTAGTGTTGCTCTTGACCATATCGCGTCTATCCCTACAGCGTCGCCTCTCGCGGGCACACGCAGTGAATGGAAACAGCGGCAGCAGACGTGGTGTGGCCCTCAGCGACCATGGCGGCCGAGAGCCACCAGGAGAAGGCAGGCAGCCGCGCCACAAGCGGGGAGAGGCCGTCGCCGTACGCAGAGACCATGCCAGCCGCGGCGGCTGGGGAGATGGCGTGCTGAGCGCCGCCGCTCATCCGCAGCGTTCCTGCCGCCCACATGCTCTCCGTCTCGCGGGTGAGAGCAAAGGTTCGATCCCGCTCTTCCCACTCCTGTGGGGCGATGTCCTCCGGGTTGATCCAGGCGAAGCGCAGCTCCGGCTCGAAGCGGGGAGTGAGGGCGGCGTGGAGAGACGATGGTGAGGGCAGAGGCATCCGGCGCCAGCGACAGCCAAACTGCTCGTGCAGCTCACACACCCACAACATGTCCTGCACCGCCACCAGCTGCGTTGGCGAGGTTGCCCCGCCGCAGACAATGAAGAAGGAAGAGGACGACGACTGCGACAGTGGTGGCGATGACTTGGTGTCACTGCTTGGCAGACGGACGACACGGTGCCCGAAGCGGGGGGCTGGCCACGCGGCCTCCCTCTCTGTCTCATTACTACTGCTGCTGTCCGAGTCGCGATCCTCCGCGCCGTGCTCCTGCGCCGCCGCCGAGCACGGTGCCGGCGACGGGTACCGATACCACATGAGTCGCGCCGTGTCAAAGACATGGAGTGCGTTGCTGGCGACAACGGTGTCCCCGTGTTGAGGGGCGAGGCCGCCAAAAAGAAACACCAATGCACCGTGCGCCATCGCCGCGGCACTGGCAAAGAAGGGTGTGGTGGTCGGCACTGCCCATTGTCGTGAGAGGGGCGCCACCCCTGTCCTGTCCGCTGCCCGGATGAGGGCGGGCGGAGTCCATAGGGTGCTGCTACAGGCCTGGAGAGGCTTCATGCAGCGCACGTCGGTGCTCCACGCGCCGTCTGCAGCGTGGCAGCCACCAAGCAGCCACACCCTGTCATCGCCGGCTGTCTGCGCGGCGACGTGGCCAACGTAGCACGGCCCCTCCTCGTCGCCCTTCTCCTCCTGCTCCTGTCCGCTGAAGATGAGGGATAAGTTGGGCTTCAGCTCCACGGTGGCGAGGCAGCCGGTCAGCGGCAGCGGCGGCGGCGGTGGTGAACTAGGACAGAACAGCGCTCGAGACGTGGCTGCGGTTGCTGTTGTTGGTGCTGGTGTCGCTTCGTGATCCTTCGTCTTGTTCCCCGCGATGCGCTGGCGGACGGGAACGCGTGGTAAGCGGCGAGAGGTGGGGAAGTGATCACGCTGTCGGCTTCGCTGCAGAGTCCTCTCGGTTGCTGTGCCACCCAAGACGCGGAGCGACAGACCTCCTTCAACGAGGCAACCGCCGCCGCGAACGGTGGTGGTGGTGGCGGTGGTGGTGGTGCGAGCGCAGCCCAGCAAGACGATGCCGCTCTCCGCATCTGCCGTGCTGCTGCCTCCCGTGTCATGGTGGTTTGCCCTCACGGCCCAGACGGCGAGCTCCAACGGACAGAGAGGAGGCCACGGCACCGTCAGCACCTTCATCTCGCTCATGGCCTCCCGCAGGCAAGGGGAAGAGAAGGCCGATCCGTCGCCACCGCACTGTTCCCGCGATGGCTGCTGCTGCCTTCGTCTCCAGCGTCGCTGCCCTCCTCCCTGGCGGTCTTTGGGAAGTGCCGCAGCGCTGTCGCGGCGACGCCGACGGTCTGCCGCTACCTTGGCTGCAACGCGCTCGGCGTTGGCCATCACGTCCGCCTGTGCCTCAGTCGGGCCACTGCACAGCCGCACGCTGAGCGCCAGCGTCGCCACCGTTGCCGTTGCTGCTGCGCCATGCGCTTGGAGGGGAATGCGAATGTGCACATCCTTGGTCGATGCCGCGCAGGGAGTTGTTGTGTGAGGGAGAGGCGGCAAGGGCAGACGCGCAAGGCAGTCGGCGGTGCCAAGAAGGTGGCGGACGGGTCCACAAAGCGGCAGCGGCAGCGGTTCGTCAAGCAGTGAGGAGGACGGTGCGCACTCCGCAACGTAAATTCGCAGATGCACGTCAACGGCTGAGGCGACACGTGGTGAGGAGGAGGAGGATTGGCGCTGTTGCCAGAGGAAGAGAGGCTTTGTGGGCATCATCCTCACCATCCTCTGCTCCTCCGCTTCCCCCGCTGCGGATGGCGGGGCGGGGCTGGCTGCGGCCCCCACGCACCCCTTCTCCTCCTCCTCCTCGTCCTTACGCGGCGGCGTCCTCTCATCTGCATGGTTGCCCTCGTCCACAGGCACGGGTGCCACGGGGAGGGACGATGGTGGCTGTGGTGGGCTTTGTGGTTTCGCTTCCTCTTCAGCCCCTTTGGCAGGGGACAGCTCGTGGTTGATAAAAGGCAGTAGACTCGTGTGGAAGGAGTAGCTGGGCTCCTCAGGAGGCGCTGCGTCGTGGCCCCCGGATTGGAGTACAGTGATAAAGAGGGCGATGTTTGACAGCGACGGCAGCGGAGCGCCATCGTCGTGGTCGGAAGGGGCAACCGTGACGGATGTCAGAAGAGCGCTGATGGTAGCGGAGCGGTCCTGTGCGACTCCACCGGCGTTGGCGTTGCTGCTGCTGCTGTTGCCGTCACCAGGGCCACGCTCCGGCTGTCCGCCTTTGCTGGTGCCATGGCCGTCGCCGTTGCTGTTCGCCCATGGCGCTCGGAGGAGTAAGCGAACACGTGGCAGAGGTGCTGAAGCTGCTGCTGCTGCTGCTGTTGTTGTTGTTGATGAGCTACCGGCGGGCATCTTTGGGGAAGGGCACTGCATGCTCAGCCAGTCCGTGCGCAGGACGGGGGCGGGGAGCCCGACCGTTTCCCAGGCCTCCGCGGCCTCCTCGAGGTCCGCGATGGCTGCCTCTGTCAAGTCGCGCAGGTCGGAGAAGAGATCCCGCAGGCTTGCGCTGCCCAGCAACGCCACAGCGCGTCCGTCAGCGTCGTCGTCACCCCCGACCTCCCCACGGCCGTTGCGCAGCAGCTGCCAGAGCGTGACGCTAGCGCCGCGCCGTGTCGCTGCCTTGGACACGTCTCGGCACAAGATCTTCCACTCCATTGGCTGGAAGCAGGCGGCACACCCAGCAGCATCATTGTCACTGCGTCCCGGAGCGCCATGCGTTTCGCCTCGCGCAACCCCCACCACAATGTCTGGTGTGTCCGCCGCCTCCTGCCTTCCCTTCTCTGCCGCCCCGTGCCGCCTCCGCGTCTCCTTCACAGTGGGGAATCGCAGTTGGGCCAACAGCGGCACGCCAGCGCGGGCCGCGGCGTGCTGCACTCCGTCCCCGCCACTACCACCGGGTCCACCCGCTCGCGGTGGTGGCAGCAGCAGCAGCGGGCCGGGCGGCGTCGCGACGGTGGGCCGCACCCCCTCCACTTCCATCGCGGTGACTACCCAGGCCCAGTGCTTCCGCGCTCGGCGCCGCGGTGCTCGCTCCTGTGCCTTTTGTGCCCTGACGAGCACGTCCAGCCACATCTGCATCTCCTCGATCCGGCGAGCGTCCTCGGCCAGGGAAGCCAGGTATCTCTGCCCACCCGCCCTGCCTGCCACGCCGTCATCCTTGGTGTGCTGCCAGGGAGTGAGCTTGTCCGTCAGTTCACGAATGATGTCCGCCTCGCGGCGGCCCGCGAACACTCTTGACGAGGCAGGCTCCAAGGGCTTCTCTTTGTACACGGGCACGCATGCAGCCCTACCGTCCTCCTCCACATCGCCCTCCGACGAGGACGGTGGCGGCAGCAGCAGCGACCATCTCACCTCCACCTCGCCAACGACGACGCCGTCGCCGTCCCTCAGCGGCAGCGCCGCAACGCAGAGGCCCTCGCACTGCGAAACCTCCACCAGCTCTGCCACGCGGCACGTCATGGAGTAGCGATGCCGCCGCTCGCCCAGCGCAAAAGTGAGGCGTAGGCGAGCTGCTGCACCACCACACCGTCCCTGTAGCGCATGTGCCGCGAAAGCAGCGCTGGTGCCAGTGGCGAGATCCCAGCAAGCCGAAAGGGAGCACACGTCGCCATCCACCTGCCCCTTCTCCTCGTATTCCTCTCTGTCCTCCGCTGCCTTGGACAGTCGGGTGAGGTGGTACGAAGCCGCATTCCGCTCGCCTGCTAATACGTGCCAGGGGGAGAGGTGTCCCCCCTCTGCCTGCTCGTCGGTGCAGCAGGCGGCTGCCAGCGTGCAGGTCATGGGGGGCGGCGTCACAGCAGTGAACTCTCTGGTGCAAGTGCTGCGCAGATGCAGGGATACAGACTGGATAGCAAAGGGGGCAGCAACGGTGGTTGCACGCGCCACGGGAGTCGTCGGTGTCGCGGTGGATAGCGAGAGAAGGATGCGAAGGTCGCTGGAGAAGCGGAGCCAGTGCATTCGCGAAGCTGGGCTCACACGCGGTACCTCCTGATAACCACCACTGTCGCCACAATCCAGATTGCTGACACGGTCGGTAAACAGCGCGGCCTCATCCTCTGCCGTCCAGCGGTGCGTCGCGAGAACCACCCCAACCACCCCACGCCGTGCCACCGTCACCTCCACCTCCGCCTCCGCCTCCGCCTCGGTGGCTGCCCCATCCTCCTCCTTCGTCCTTCGCCTCTCGTGACGCTGCCTGTCCGTGTCAGTGGGGGTGCATGGGGCCTCGGTGTAGTCAAGCAAATCAACGCGAAGGATCCTGCCACCAAACACCCCCACGCGCGGCACCCGCACCGACGACAAGGCCCAAAACACCGAGGAGCCGTCGCCGCAGGTGGTGGGGCTTGCGACGCTGCTGAACAGAGGCATGTACTGCGCGTGTCGCGTACCGTCGGCGAACGCGTAGGTGAAGCAAAGGCAGGGGAAGCGCAAGGGAACGGGACCGGCACTGGAGAGCAGCTTTGACAGCACGCACACACAGCCAAGGGTCATGTCGCCGCGAACGACCAACTCCCTGGCCGTGGTGCGAACTAGCACCGAGGCTATCGGGTCACCTTGGCCGGCTCCTGGTGCCGCGGCTGCCTTGTAGACGGGCATCCACGCAGTGTGGTTCACCTCCGGGATGGCAGCCATCGCGGCATCGCTCGGCATAGCCCAGTGCCACTGTCCAACACCGAGGGGTACGGCCACGGTCTGGTTGGCATCCGTCAAGGACTCGTCCGGTACCGCGGCTTGCAGCTGGAGGCTCGCAGTCACACGGCTCTCGCCTGTCCCTTCACGCCCAACCTCTCTCTCCACCTGTACGAGAGGCTGGAGGCCGTTGGTGTACTCGTTTGGACTGCCGTCCAGCGCTCGGGCCACAAAAGTCGAGGCATCCAGTGCGTAAAACGGCTGCGACACCTGCGAACGCGAGCGCTCGAGTGTCAGGGAGAGCTGCAGTGCCACACGACCGCCTCGCCCGTCGCGTTCCCCAGCTGTCCCCTGCTCCCTTCGCTCGTCATCCTTGGCGACGGCGGAGCGCTTCAGAAAGGCGGAGAGGGTGGCGGCAGCTTCCGCCAGCTGCCTTCGCTGCGGCTTGCCAAGCGGGACGCCGTGCGCGGCGGCAACGGCGGCCTCCATCCGTAGTTGCTGGCAAGTCTCCCAGCTCCTCTGCAGCAGGGCGAGGTCCCCCTCAATAGGGCCCACGCACCGCCACGCCGCCACGCGCACCGTGCGTGCAATGAAGAGGTGGCTCGGTGGCGGCGCGGGTGCGCAGGCCGTGGTGTCGTCCTGCGCGAGCACCGGCACGGACGACGCTAGCAGCGTCATGGTCAGCGCGGCCTCCCCCAGCCACCTGCCCGTTGCGGCATCGGTGAGGGCCAACTTCTTCTTACACCCCACTGTCGGGGAGGTCAGCGGGTCTCCGTCCTTGTCGTCGACGCGGCCAAACATCTCCCCCTCCACACGCACGGTCGCCTTGCCGTGAGTCGAGGAAGCAGGGGAGCTGCCGCGCACCACCTCTGTCGCCAACGCAGCAGCAGCAGCAGTGCTCGCGGTCATAGCAGTGTCGGGTGCCAGCGCACGTCGCTGACACGCCAGTACGACGGCGGCAGGGATGGTGACGTACAGGGTCATGGTGGTGCCCAGACACGTGCAGACATCCCCGTCCCACCGCGTTGGCTGCGAGCACACGCCTTCCTCGGGCTCCGTGAAGGAGGAAACGAGCGGGACGGTGCGCACAACCGTGTCAAGGGGAGTACGGGGAAGTGCGTGAGCCAGGCGCTCGGGCCGCGCGTGCTGACGGCCCACGGTGGTCGTCCCGCCGCTGCTGCCGCTACCGTTGCCGCCAAGGATGGAGGGCGGGCTCACCACTTCCGCCCTCACCGACAGCGAAGGGCCGCCCCCGGCCACCACCGGAGCAGTCAGGTCCACCCCCCTCAGTGTCACGTCGCCCAGAGTGAGATGAAGCAGTACAGATGCGCCAACCTCTGCTTTGCCTTGCAACGGCAGCTCCGGAGAGGGCCTTGTGAACGGGTGTGTCTTCTCCTCCATGAGCCACGTCAGGCGGCCTGCGCACTCACCATCGAGGCCCAGCGATGCCCGCGTGGCGCGCGGGATGGTCAGCGGTGCCGCCCACAACTGCGGCACCATGCAAACCTCACACGGATCACTGACACCGACGCCACCGCCGCCGCGACAGTGGTAATGGGGGTGATGCTGAACAACTGCCGAGCCCGTGGCGAGACACACGGTGCCCTCGTCCTCGCCTGCTGCCGCCGCCACTTGGGAGCCAAGGACACGAACTTGGAGCGTTTCCTCTGCGATTTCCGCCCCCGCGAGTGCAGGAGTCGGCAAAGGGTAGATGAGCTCGTCGACTGCCCAGGACGTGCCCTCCCGCAGCTCGTGCACATCCGTCTGATCGAGAAACTCCTCCTCTTCTCCCCTGCCGGTGGTGGCGCACGAAGCGGGGCAGCCCGACAAGTACGTGCTCGCCACCTCCACCCACACGTTGCCCACACCACAGGCGGAGAGCAGTCGCGACTTGGTCTCCGCAGGCAGCTCCCACACCAGGCGAGAGAGCACCAGGAAGGAGTTCGCCGCGCTCCCATCCCCAGCACGCTCGTCCCTCTCCCCCACAAACGCCGCCCACGCCTGCTGCAACGCGCTGTCCTCGCGCTCGGCGAGGTGTGTTGTCTCGGCGGCTCCGCACTCCGTCCCCTCCTCATCCTCGCCATCCTCCTCGTGCAGCACGGTGACCTCTGCGGCGCCGCCATGCCACGCGCGAAAGGCCGCCGCACACTCCCGCACCACGGAGCGGCCGTCGCTCGCGACCGGCCACACACTCCACCGCACGAGTAGCTCGCCGGCTGCCATCGCCGTAGCCGAGGCCGCATCGGCCCCGCAGCGGGACACCAGAGGCAGCCATCGCTCCCTCAGCACGGGCCTCTCCAGGAAAGTCGCCGGGCCCTCAGGCAACGAGAGATCAGAGCCAGGGATGTAGGCAGCGGCAGAGGTGGGGACGTTGTTGTTGTTGTCGGCGTCTTCCGCTGGCGGCGGCGGGCCGCCAAGGGGGCCAACGCCGCGGACCTGGAAGCGAAGAGCGCCGCCGTCCGCGCGACTGCACCGCTTGTCGATCGGAAAAGCGATAATGTGGCCGGCGGCCTCTTCCCGCTCCGGCAGGGAGGGCTGGGGCGGAACAGTAACGGTGGCCGTGTGACCTTCGTAGCCGATGAGGACACTGTCGGCGTCGCCGCCGTTGCCGACACCTTCGCGCAGATGGGCCGCAGCAACCTGCACGAGGAGGAGGGCAGCAGGCGGAGCAGCGCTCTCCCTCCCCACCTCTGTCCCCTCGAACTCCGCTTGCGCTACGGACTCGTTGGTGAAGTTGTGCTCGTAGCGGACAAACGCGTAGCCACGCACCTGCGTGTCGGCATCGGGAGAGCGAATGGGAAGCCAAGTCGTGCCCTTGCGACGGCTCAGCGCTGCCATCGCAGGCAACGGCACTGTGCCAACGCGCGCAGAGACGCCGTCCTCCTCTCCCGCCGTTGATGCCGCCACCGGGTCTGTTAGCCAAATCTCGAGATTCGGCGCTGGTCGGTTGGCCCATTCAAACTGGCGTGGCGGCCACCGCGCCAGCAGCGCTGTTGTCAGCGCGTCACCCGGTGCTGGTGCTGGTGCTGCTGCTGCCTCTCTCGCTGCACCAGCGGTGGTAGCCGACCTGGCCGCTGCCGACATCGTGCCGCCGCGTGCTACGCTGCTTCGCCGGCTCACCTCGCTGTCCCCGCCACCGCCCATGATGCTCGCCGTCGTGAAGATGTCAGGCGTTCTTCGCACGGTGTCGCACGTCGTTTGCCGAATAATCGCCTGCGGGGTTGGCCGTGCCGCCACCCGCGGAGAGAAGGCGTCCTCCTCAGCGAGGGACACGCCAAGGACGGCGCGGAGCTCGGTGATGCGGTGCGGAAGCCCGTCCGCAGAGGGGAACTCCTCTCCCGCTCCCTCTCCTTCACTGTCGCTCTCCGTCTGTGATGCCGCGGCGTGGGTGTTGGCCGGGAAGAAGACCCACTCCTCTACCCGCAGCTTCACATACGCCTCTGTGCCTACGGACGGCCAGCGCCACACTCGCGACGATGCGGTGGTGGTGGTGGGGGAGAGCGCCGGCAAGTGGGAGAGCCGTGGGAAGTACGCGTAGTGGAAGGTCAGGCACCCCTGCTCCGTGTGGTTGGGCAGGGAGAGTGCCGACGCTGCTGTCGATGTGGAAGGAAGAGAGGGGGGTGGTGCCCATGGCTGCTCCGCGGCGGGCATGGCAACGATGGACACTCCCTTCGTGAAAGGCTGCATGGGCTGCCCTGGGGAAGAAGGGAGCCACACGCCGTGGGACAGAGTGGCGGTGCGGCTGCCACTGGCGCTGCGCCACTGCAACACCCAGCGAAGGGATTGCGTGCCATAGGTGTGGGTGAGCGCTCGCACGGGAGCGCAGAGGGACACGGGGCCGACCGCCTCCAACCTGAAGCTTGAGGAGGAGGAGGAGGAGCCGCGGGACGGCCGCACCCGCCGCGCAAGGAGGGAGGCGCTGGATGCTGCTGTTGTCGCGGCAGGGATAAGGCGCCAGCTGCCGAGGAAGGACAGCGTGCCAAAGCAGTCCAGCGAAAGTACCAGCGTGAAGCTGCCAGTGTCGAACAGCCCAGGACTCGTCGCGACGTGGTACAGCCACGGCCATACGAGACTCACTCCACTTACCTCTAGCCAGGCAAGCGGACACGAGGCCGGGGCTGACGACGGGTCGCCCACAGTGGCGGCGAGTAGAGCTTCAGTAGCGTCTCCTCCCGTTACTTCACTGTCCTCCTCCTCGTCCTCCTCTTCGCTCCTGTCAGCTCTATGTGCTAGACAGCGTGTTGCACACGGGAAGGCTTGGGATAGGGTGGGCATCTGCCGGTTCCGCCAACCTGCTGCGCCATCCGCGCGGCTCCACCGCAGAAGTATGGCCGTCATGGTGGGGGTGTTGTCTGCGATGCGCTGCGGGCTGCGTGGCGCGGAGAGCGGCAGCCAGACACCGCCCTCCCCGCCAAGCCACATCCTTGACAAGTTCGCCGAGGACAGCGCTGTCGAGGCCAGGAGGGAGAAGGGGGCTCCGGGCCTCTGGTTGAACACGCGCAGCAATAGTCGCGACACCGCTCCCACGTCCAGGCGAAAGCAGTGCCGCCACGCTGGGAACCCGGTTCCTCTCGCCGTTTCGGTGATGAAGGGGCCGTCCCTCCCCTCCGCGTCCGCCGCCCCGTCGAGCGCGTCCTCCTCCACCCCTTCATCAGCAGAGAAGTCGTCGTGAGAGTGGGAGAGAAAGCCGCTCGGGTAGGGGGAAGAAGAGAAGAAGGACGTGTTGGCTGCCAACCCCGCATCGGGAAGGCCACGGCCGCCGCCGCCGCGTCGCTGACTTTTGTTGACATTGCTGTGGACGATGGTGCTGGTGGTGACCGAGTCCGTCGTCGCGCCTGGTGGAAGCGCCTCCTCTCTGTGTGCACGCGGTGTGCGGGCGGCGGTGCGCTGCTGCTGCTGTGCAACGAAGGACCTCGGGTGCCGAGACGGCCGCTGATACACCAGCAGGGCCTCGACTTGGCAGAGGGCGTTGCAGTCTCTCCCGTCTCCTGCCCCGGCAAGGCCGCTGGCCGAAACCACGGTCAGGTCGAGCACCATGCTGGGTTGCCGAGGCCGCCGCTCTCCCTCGCTCTCGTCCCTGGCATCATCGCTCTGCCACTGCTGCTGTTGCTGCTGTTCCTGTCTGCTGTAGAGCACGAGGGCGTCGCTGAGCTTTGCCAATGTCGTCGCAGTGTCGTCGTTTTGGGCAAAGATGCACTCGTACTGACAGTGCAGCCACCCCACGCGCGCCAGCGATTCTCTTCCGCTGTCCCCGCAAGCTTTCGTGTACAGGGGAAGCCACGCGGCGTCTGTCACGCAGCGCCGATGCCCGCCCCTCCCCACACGCCCCGTGAAGGGGTTGAAGAAGGCCTGGCCGAGCACGGCCTCCTCGGACATGGCGGTGTGCAAGGAGAGGAGGAGCGTCCCGCCATCGCCGCTGGTCGAGAGGTTTGTGTGGAGCTTGTAGTCGAAGCGCACGACAGGTGCCTGCGTCGCGCAGCTGTCCCGGTCGCCGTCCCCGCCCTCCCCGCCGTCGTTGCCATCCCCTGCCCACATGGCCTTGGCTGGGACGCTTGTGGTGCCGAGCGTGCCGCCCTCGCTGCCCCCCGAGAGCTGTAGCGCGACGTGTGGATAAGGGAGGCCCTGAAAGGCGGATGCGGAGGCGATGTTGCGGGGCGAGTGGGTGTCTCCGTCGAGGACGGGCAACTGCTCCAGGAAAGCCACAGTCACGTGCAGCAGCACGGAGCAGCTTGATGGGACGGCAGTCCTCCCCGGGAAGCCGCTCGTGCGTGCGCGGGGCCAGACCGTCCCCGTAGCCGCTGGGGTCTGCTTTGGCATCGTGTTCCACAGCACCGTCGTGCGTGCCGCCTGCTTGCCACTCCTGGCCGCATCGCGGTTGGTGCTCAGCGCCTGCAAGGCATCTACGTTGCCGTACGGCACCGTGGCATCCTCCTCGTCCTTCGGAAAAGGTAGCATGTTGCCACCGTCAGCGTCACTCAGTTGGGCCTTGTAGAAGGCGTAGCGGGCGATAGCGCGCAATATCGCTGGTGACTTCATCGTCCGCGATCGCCGCACAGGAGCCGAGGCCCTTCCCTCTGGCAATCCGCATGAAGCATGCCCTGGTGTTGGCACTGGTTGGCCATAAAACGGCTCGCTCTCCGCGGTGCAGACGGCGCAAGGAACCAACGGGTCGCCGGCGCTGACGACCACAAGAGTGGCATCCGTCACGGCGTGCAGCACCATTTGCACCGCCTCCCGCTCCTCCTCCTCCTCCGCTGTGCTACACTGCGCCACGTCCTTGAGTACGGCTGCGATGTCTTCTGGTGCGACGGGAGCGCTGGCCAGCCGGCAAGCCTCGTGTGTGGCGTACAGAACAAACGGCAGCGAGGTGTTTGCCGCAGCAGCGGCGGTAGCGCTCTCCGCCTCCGCGTGTTGGGACATGTCAGGAACGAGGACAGGTGAGCTGGGCCCAGAGGCCGAGGCGAGAAGAAGTGGCACGGGCAGGGGAGAGGAAACCGCCAGCGGAGTCCAGGCCACGCCCCCGCCCCTCCATGGCGCCTGGGATCGCCGACTCGCCTCCGCGGTAGTGGTGGTGGTGGTGGTGGTGGCGGTGGCGGCGCTGTTCGCCATGATGGCGTTGAGCATGCTGTAGCCGCCGTGGCTCTGTTGCGTGATCTCCGACAGAAGGCGGATGCCAGAGGGAGACTCGGTCCCCAGCCGGGACGGGTAGCACGGGGAAGGCGTCGAGCGTTCCGGGGTGTGCAGTGCTGCGTCCTGCTGGTGAGGCTCTCGCTCCTGGTTGAGGGCGTCATCGGAGGTTTCCCCAACTTCTGCTGTCGGGTTGCTCGCTGGGGAGGACGAGGAGGAGGCAGACGCAGAGGCAGGTGTCTCGTCAGGTTCATCTACTGCTCGCGGTGCTGGTGCTGGCGCTGGCGTCTGCTCCAGGACGACGGAGGCCACGCTTCGCCTCGAGACCTCCTGCGGGCTCCCCTCCTCCCCCCGCGTCCTCTCCTCGTGTTTGGACTGTTGGGGCTGCAATAGGGAGTCGGCAACTGTCGTGCCTTCTGCGGCGGGCTCCTCCTCACAGGCTCGCGCGCGCTCAAGTTGAAGCACGACAAACGGGCAGGTGCTCACAATGTCGGCCTTGTCACCGAGGAAGAGAACGTCGCTCCAGCTATCGAGGCTGCCCTTTCGGGCGAGGGCACGCACGGAGCTTGGCAGAGCGAAAGAGCTGCCTGTGGACAGCAGCAAGCGACCTTGGTCCTCGCTGCCGCCGCCACTGCACGCGTACAGCGACACACGCACCACCGCGGCCGCTCCGCTGTCACCGTTATCGGCCGCGCTGCCGCCACTGCCGAGGGATTGGCGGCAGAGCAGCACGCTCAGCCGGCGCAAGGCGTGGAGCTCAACGTAGCAGAAGGCGCGCGGCTTCGGCGCTGGCACGAGTGCTGTGAGGGGGAGAGGCCTCAACCGCTCGTCCTCGCGAAGGACGGGGTGCGGTGGCTCCGCCTCCCACGCCACCAGTGGTGGGACGGCCTCGGAGAACCCAACGGCGACGAGGGTTGGGATGGCCTCGCAGCACTCCTCCGCGTGCAAGGGCGGGGGCAGTCTCACAGACGGGCCCTCGTGCAGGAAGGCATAGTGCGCCACCAGCTCATCATCCGCATCACCATCATCCCTGTCCCCATCGCCCTCAGCATGGTCCGGTCGTCGTGTGGGATGCACCACCGTGCACTCCCTGTCCTCCTCGTTCCCCGCCGCGTCCTCGTTCTGCCTGCCCTCTGCCTCCGGCGCCGCTACCGGTGGTGGCGTGGGGAGCTCGCCTTCGCTGCCGCCAATCCCGGTCGCCAGCGGACTTGGCGCGGGCAGCATGGAGGCGCTGGTCTCCGTCAAGAACGACAGCGCTGGCGGTGGCGGCAGCGTGGCCTTTGTGGGCGCCTCCTTGCGCGACCGCAGCCGCCTCCGCCTGGTGCTGCTGCCGCTCACCTTGCTTCGCATGCTCTTGGGGTCGTGGCTCCGCTCCAGTCCAGGAGGTCGCGGCGTCTGCGAGGAGGGGAAGGAGGGCAAGTTGCCCGTTGGTGTGTCCAGGTTCGAGGAAGAAGAGGATAGGGAAGCAGAGAATGCCAGCGGGCGAGCAGCGGCCGAGGACGTGCTCCGCGGGCTGCCGTCCTGCGCTGAGGGCCCACCCCCGGTGGTCGCACTGCCCGCAGCCGCACCGCCGCCGCTGGTGGATGGCCTTGTCGACGTGGGAGTGGTAGTGGCGAGATGCTTGCCGCCGGTAGCCCCCGTCTGCGCCGTCGCGCGGCTGCTCGTCTCCTCAAAGTTGAGCACATTCACCGTGCGGCCGGTGCTGCTGCTGTCCCTGTTGGTGGGGAGGCTTGAGGCTGTGCCATCGTCGCCCTTCCGCTTCCCCGTGAAGAGGGCCTTTATGTGGTTCGACAGCAGCACGGAGGCGGAGCTGCGGCGCGGACGTCGTGACAGCGGCGGGCTGTGAGCGGCGCTCGGGTCGCCTTCTTGACTCCCCTGCTCCTGCCCTTCCTGCTGCTGCTGGCATTGTTCGTCGCCGTTGCGAGCGTTCCCACCGTTCTTGTCGCTGTGGCTGTCGACCGCTGGGTCGGTGGCAGACGGCCGGTAGCACTCCTCCGTGGCAGAGTACACCGCTGACGGTAACGATGGCGCGATGGACGTGCGCCGGTACAGCAGGGGTTGGCTGCCCCGCCGGCTCGTAGTGCTTGACTTTCGCTTGTCCTTGGCAACGCCGCCCATTGGCGGGAGTTGCCCTGCGCCGGCGCCAGCAACGGGACTCGACGAGTGCGACGGTGCGCGGGTGGCAGATGTGGCTGGCACGAACTCCTCGCTGTGCAACGCAGTGTGGCCGACTCCTGTCTCCCCATCCTGTCCAAACGGCACATCCGCGGCTACATGCCCGTTTGCAGCCTCGTCGAGGTTGTCGTGGCCGGTGTGCGAGCGGCGTGGTGGTGTGTCCTCCTCCAGCGTGTCTACCTCGCTGGTGGCCTCGCTCCCCAGCCTACCCCTTCCTCTTCTGCCGTGGCCCAGGCGGCGTTGCTGCCTTTCGTCGTGCGCCTGAGAGTTCACGACGCTCTCGGTGCCGTCGTTGCTGCTGTTGCCATCGCTACGGGATGTCTCGGGGGAGGCTGCACCGCGGTAGTTGTGCGACTCGCGTGCGGAGAAGGCTGGCGACGACGCCCGTCGCTGTCCGCTCTGGCGACGACGCCGCATCTCCTCGCGTCTGTCGCGCTCCTCCGTCACGTCATCCTCGTCGGTGCCCTCTTCCTCATCGTCGCCGGTGTCGTAATACGTGTAGTCAGAGTACGAGTAGCTGTAGTATGACGAGGACGAACCGCCCTCCTGGTGGTGGCCCTCACCATCGTCACTGTTGCGGTGGCTGTTGCCCGCGCCATCACCGCCGCTGGACCTCCTCCCTTGGCGGCCCGCAGCGGCGCCACCAGCAGCAGCAGCAGCAGCAGTCGCAGTCGCGGTCCCATCGGCAGGGTCTTGTGCGGTGAACACGGCCTGCTGGAGCGGCGAGAATGCCCCGCCGAGTGCGGGGGGTGACAACGGGGCCGAAGCCGGGGTCCCACTGTGACGGCTCTCAACGGGGAGAAAGTTGTCCTGCGCGGAGCCGATCGTGAGCACCGAGCCCGACAACACTCGGTTGCTTTCCGCCTCAGCACCTGGGTGTGGCGGCGGGGGCGGCTGGTGCTCGTCAGAAGACGGAGCTGGGGTCGCAGCAGCAGCAGCAGGAGTAGCGGCCTCGTCCGTTGGCGTTGCTGGCGCTGCCATCTTCTCAGCTTGGCTGCTGCTGCTGCTGCTGTGCGTTGCCTCTTCCCTCGGCGGCTGCTCCTTAGACGGAGGGGAGAGCTGCTGTGGCGCCATCACCGCGTCCTCCGCCGTCGTTGCCCGTGCGTCGTCGTGTCTGGCCTTCGCGGCCTCCTCTTCCTCCTCCGCCGCGGGTGCCCTTGCGTCGTCCTCGCGAGCGGCAACGCCTTCCCCTTGGCTATTCTCCTCGTGCTCGTCCGGCGCCTCTGAGGGGGTCTCCGTGTCCTCGAACAGTGGCACTGGGTCATCCGCCACAGGCCGCCGCTGCGGTGCCGCCGCCGCCTCCTCCTCCTTGGCGGAGAGGTGCCGCTTCGATCGTGGCACCTGGCGGCTCGAGGCCGGACCCGACGCGGCGCCGGTGTTTGCGCCGGTCCTACGCAAACTCGAGCGCCGGCCATCCACGGCGAGCAAGGACGGATCGGACGGGCTGCTGCTCAGCAGGTTATCGATCGCGGAGTGGTGGGAGCTGACGTCGTCGGTGTGCACCCGTGCTGCTGGTGCTGCTGGGCGATCCGGCAAGGGCGGCAGCGGGGAGGTGCGGAGGCTTGGCCGTGGCGACCGCGAACCCTTCCGCCGTGTCGGCGCAACCTCCTCAATGGCTGAGAACAGGGACGTGTGCCGGTCCTCCTTCGGGGCCGGCGGTGGCGGCGACGGTGACGATGCCACGAGGCGTTCCGCTCCACAAGTGTTGCGTTGTTGGCTACCGCTCGCGCTGCCAGCATGGTGCGTCGATGGCGGTCGGGTGCTCCCCGTCGAAGGCACGAAACTCCCACGTGTGCCGTTGGCGTCGGGCGTTGTGGCGAAGCCAAGAGATGGCAGGTTCCCGCTCCGCCCCATGAAGACACTGCTGCTTCGCTGTGAGCTATGCCGTCTTCCGCCATCTGGGCCGGTGGCGGGAGGGAGGTCAGGGGACAGCAGAGAGCTGTGATCAGCTGGGCGGCCGCTGGTGCTGTGCGGCGACCTCGGCAGGTCCTCTGCTCGACTGCCCCCGTCCACACCGCCGGTCAGCAACGTGGGAAGCTCCACCCCTTCCTTCTCCTCCTCCTGCCCGCCCTCGCCGTCTGCGTCACGGCCTGGAGGGCTCCGTGCACCTGCCGCCCCGTGCACTTGGCTTTGGGAGGTGAGGAGTGTGGCCAGGGAGCCGTAGCCTGTGGCCGAGTTGGCGGCGGTTTGGGGCAGGGTGGAGATGGGAAAGTACGGGCTGCTGTCCTCCTCGTCAAAGGTCTGCGAGCACGACGGGAGCGTCGCCGTCGCCGTCGCCGTCGAGTCTCGCGCAGGCGGCCCGCGCCGCCGCCCCGGGCTCAGCTCGGCTCCCCCCTCTCCCGTACCACCCTGTCCATGTGGCTGTGGCTGTCGCTGGCTCGACGACAAGTCCTGGGCCGATGATCCGTCAGGCCGAGCAGTGCGATTGTTTCCACTGCTGCTATTCTCCTCCTCCTCGTGGTAGACCGGGGTGGTCTGCGCCAGTGCCGTGGCAGGCGGCTGCGGGACCACTAGCCCACTCAGCAGGTGCTCGGGCTGCAGTGCTGGCGGCGGTTGGGAACGAGAGCGCGCGCTGGTGGTGCTGCCGCTCAGTGAGGACGGTGCTCGGCTGTTGCCTTCGCTGCCGCCATCACCCTTCTGGCGCTGGTGCTGCTGCTGCTGTGCCGTGCCTGTGAACTCGTGGTGACCGGCAGGAACAGCAGGGGGTCCCTCCGCGCCAAGTCTCGTCTGTTCCTCTTCTCCCGCCGCGGCGTTTGTGTCGGTCACTTCATCGTCTCGTTCAAGGGATGGGATGGGCTGCTGGGGGAGCAGCTCCCCGTGCGGCTGACGAGGGGGTGGTGACGGCTGGTCCGCACCCAGCCCGGCCCATGGAGCCCCTTCATGCGATCTCGTTTCGGTGTCGGCGGCGACTTCGCGGAGGCGTTGCTGGTCCTCTTGGCCAGGGGTTGGCATGGTGGGGGAAGCGAGTGGAGGCGTGAGTGCCTCTCCGAGTGTCGATGCCGATGACGACGCTGAGGAGCTCGGTTGCGACGAGCTCATCTTCGGAGAAAGGGACATGGTGCAGAGTAAGGATACAAGTTCAAGGAAAGGATGTGTGAGGGTGGGGAGTGGGGTGCTGCAAGCAGACTTGCGTAGTAGGGGGGAATGGTAGTGGTGGTGGTGGTGTATCTATGGAACCGGAGAGGGGTAGGTGGTAGATGATGGTGTAGGAACGACTCAAAGATTGAAAAGAGAAGAAAGAGAAGGGGAGTAGACAACGTGTGCGTGTAGGGGGGAGGGGGGGCTCGGTGTAACAGGAAGCCGAAACAGACAAACGAAAGGGGAAAAGAAAAGAGAGAGGAGGAGGTTGGGTGTGGGTCTAATGTATGTGTATCGGGCTGATGATCGGAGTAGCAGCAATAACAACAGTACTACAATCGGGGGAAGAAGGGCACGGACAGCTACGGAGCTCCCCCAATGTAGATGAGAAGTCAAAAGGCAGCTCTGGGGATGTGTGAGAGGAGGGGAGGAGAGGGAGGAGGTGGGGGGGGGGGGGAGGTGCTCTGGATAGTGTGCAAGAAGGTAGGAGATACACGGTCTGTTGCCCTTTGATCGGGGGAGGGGAGGGGGAGAAGCTCCAAGGGAACCACCACCTGCATCCCCCGGTCGCATCTCCGCGCGGGAGCACAAGCAGCAATGGGACACATGTGTAGGCGATAATGCCCTCCCTTGCCCATGCTCGTTGTCCTTCCTTCATCTTATGGACGTTGCTCTCCTATAGAATATGTCTGACCTCACACACACACACATGTCGGACAAGGAGAAGAAAGGAAACATAAAGAGGTTGAGTTAGATAATGGAAAGGGGGAGGGGAGTGTCGCTTCAGTTCGATCTCACTGTGTTTTTCTGGCACATCCTCACACACACACTCTCTCCCTCACTCACTCACACACACAGGGAGACACAGACACGCATGGGCAGATGTGCACAAAGGCAACACCAGGTGCGCGCAGTGCCGCAGAGGAGAGGGGGGAGATGGAGAGAGAACGGAGGAAGAGAGACGAACATAACATAGAGAATAGAAGGCAAACATGTAAGCAACAAAAACTAAACGTTGGCAATCTGAAGGGAAACGCGGTGCGTTCGCGCAGACAGAGAGAGAAGAAGGGACTGCGCTTTGTTAGCCTGGTGGTGGGGAGGAGGGGAGGGGAGGGAAGGGAGACGGCCTACTCCCTTTTCACTTCTCTCCTTCCTTTCCCCGAAAGGGGGGAGGGGGAGGGGTGCTCCTGTTCTTGTGGGCTCTGCCCGACAGCCCCGCCCCCCTTATCCTCCGCCTTCCACCTTGTTGTTGTTGTTTTCTCTCTTTTCCTGTTCCAGAGAGTCCCTCGTCTACTCATGTGAGCCACACACGTGGACATGTAGACACACATACGTGGAGACATGCGTAGACCGATAAACACGGAAAGAAATAACATGAGTTTTTTTGTTTGTTTGTTTGCTGCCCTCTGCTCTCTTCCTTCTTATTCTGCGCAAGTTCTTCTCAGCAGGGCAAAAAGTGGTAGACGGAGTCCTGGTGACGCTCATGCTTCTTGTACAGTTCGGCATGTCGCGTTGCGTCGGTGAGTATTGTTGCTGTGGTGGTGGCGGCTTGTTTCGCCTTTCCTCAGGATCAACCGCTCCGGACAAGTGGCCCACACGCACACAAAACCGGCCAATGGGGGAGTGGGTGTGTGGGTGTGGTGTGCGGTGCGGTGCGGTGCGGCGCGCGGGGGGCATGCGGAGGAGAGAGAGAGAGAGAAAGAAAGACAACAGAGGTAATCATTTTTTAGGAGGAAGGGAGAGTAAAAGAGAGCGACGTAAATAGTGTGGGAGGTGGGAGGGGCCTCTCAGCGTATTGAGTTCATGCTGTTTACCCGCCGTTGTCCCAGACCCACAAGAAATGGGGAGATATTGGGAGAGGGAAGGGCAAGTGTGTGCGTGTGCGTGTGCGTGTGCGTGTGTGGAAGGGGAGGGAAGGGAGGAATGTACCCTCCTCGCCGCCCATGCACACAGACACACACACACGTACACATGCGACACTGACGAGGCGCTGAGGAAACTTAGTTCTTCACGATAGGGCCGTTGAGGGCGAAGTAGGTGGTCTTGTACTCGGTGTAAATGTCGAGGGCCTGCTGACCGAGCTCCCGGCCAATGCCGGACTGCTTGAAGCCGCCAAACGGCTGGGCCACGTCAAAGGCGTTCCACGCGTTCACCCACACCGTGCCCGCTTCCAGCTCCGACGAGACCCGCATCGCGGTGTCCATGTTCGACGTGATAACGCCAGCGGCGAGGCCGTAGATGGAGCTGTTGGCGCGGGCAACGGCCTCCTCCACGGTCTTGAACTTGAGCACACACGTGACAGGGCCGAAGATCTCCTCCTCGGCGATCCTCATCTTGTCCGTGACATCGGTAAAGATGGTGGGCTCGACAAAGTAGCCCTTGTCGCCGTACTTGTTGCCACCCGTCACGACCGTGGCACCCTCCTTGCGGCCAACGTCGATGTACTCGAGCACGCGCTCGTGCTGGCGCTTGCTGACGAGCGGGCCCATGTCGTTGCTCGTGTCGGTGCCGGGGCCGAGCTTGTGGCCCTCCGCCTTGGCCTTGAGCTTCGCCACGAACTTGTCATGGATGGACTCGTGCACGAACATGCGCGAGGAGGCGGTGCAGACCTGGCCCATGTTGAAGTAGATGCCCATGTTCGCGACCGAAGCCGCCTTGTCGAGGTCGGCGTCCTCGCAGATGATGAGGGCCGACTTGCCGCCCAGCTCGAGGCTGACCTTCTTGATGTTGCTCTCCGCGGCCATGCGCATGATATCGCGGCCCACCAACGTGGACCCCGTGAAGGCGACCTTGTCGACATCCATGTGCTTGGAGAGCGCAGCGCCGGCGGTGGCGCCGTAGCCCGGCAGGACGTTCACCACGCCAGCGGGGAAGCCCGCCTCCATGGCCATCTCGCCAATGCGCAGCGCCGTGAGAGGGGTCTGCTCGGCCGGCTTCAGGACGATGGTGTTACCCATCGCCAGCGCGGGGGCGATCTTCCACGCGGCCATCAGAAGCGGAAAGTTCCACGGGACAATCTGTCCGCAGACGCCCACCGGCTGGCGCTTCACGATGCTGACAGCGTTGCCGGTGACGGGGGCGAGCTCGCCGTAGATCTTGTCCGCGAAGCCAGCGTAGAAGCGGACGCACTCCTCGGCGAGCTTCACGTCCCCATGGAGGGCGACTTTGAACGGCTTGCCGTTGTCCATGGACTCGAGCGTGGCCAGTTCCTCCGAATTGTCGCGGATGAGGTCGGCCAGCTTGAGCAGGGCATTGCGGCGCACAACGCCGTCGGTGTACTTCCACTCCTTCTCAAAGACATCGCGGGCGGCCTTGACGGCGAGGTCGACGTCAGCGGCGTCGGCCTCTGCCACATTGGCGATGACCTCCTCACTGGCGGGGTTCACAACGGGGATCGTCTTGCCAGAGATGGCCGGCACAAACTTACCGTTAATAAGCAACTTCTCCTGGATGCGCTTGACGGCCGGGATGACCGCGCGGCTCATGGAGGTGCTGCGGAACATGTCTGCTGGCTGTCGTTTCCTTGGTAAGGGGGTGTGTGTGGGGTAGAGACGAAGGGGAGGAGGGAGAGGGGAGGCTGGTAAGTGAGCGCGGATGATTAACTAGTTATGAGAAAGGAGCACGAGAGAGAGGGCTGATTCTTCTACAGTATATATCCATGTGTGTTGTGGGAGGGGAGGGAGGGAATGGAAAGGGGGAGGAGTGGTACGGATGTCGTAAGGACATAGAGAGAGAGAGAAAGGATGCATACGAAGCGTAGCTGGGAGGGGGAGGGCAAGGAGAAAGGAGACATCCGTCCTTCCCTCCTCCTCCCCCTCTCTCCTCCATATTGCTCCGTCCTCGGGAGGTTCCAGAAAAGGATCCATACGAGTAGCTCGCCATATCCTCATCCTGTCTCCTCCTACGGGAGTTGCTGGCTATCTTCCACCGATGGTGTGCGCATGTGTACGTGTGTGCTTTCTTTCTTTGCTATATGGGGAGGATAACCTTTTCTCACAAGGAGGTGGGGGGGGGAGAGCGTATCATCGGACAGAGGAGAGAGAAAGGAGAAAAGTGGTACCTACGAAGCCCAAAGGCCAACGATGAGAGACGAGAGGAAGGAGAGAGGGAGCGCGCAATCCTTTAGAAAGTGATGTGTGTCACTTTATCCTTCTCTCTCTCTCTGTCGAACTATACTACAAGAGAAAGCCGGAAGGATCGAAGGGACAGGGAGCGGTGGCTAAGGGAGGGGAGAGGGAGTCTCTGAGGGCAGAGAGTTAAACAAGAAACGCCATAGGAAATGAAAGGTAATGATAGAAAGCGAAATCCTAAGAGAGGGGAGTTGTTGTTGTTTTTTTTGGGGGGGAAGGGAGGAGCACTCGGTGACTCGGTTGTTCGTTCGCCTCTTTGCTTCGCCGACTTGGCGCGTGTGGTTTCTGGCTCCTTCCCTTTTCTCGAGAGAGAGAGAGAGAGGGAAGAGGGAAGGAGGGATGGGCGGGGAAGCAGGAGGACAAACTTCGTCGTCGTTGTCTTCCTTCGCATGTGCTGCTGTCTTACGCCGGGATGTAGAAGCGGCGAGGGCCAGGGGCGGCGGTATCACCAAGCACGGCCGCGTACTCGTCCGAGTACTGCCACACGTGCGACATGTGATCCCACGGGGAGGTGTTGATCGCCTCCTCCCACTCCTTGTTGACCACCTTGCGCCAGGTGGGGTTGTTCGCCGGCAGGTGCGTGCCATAGTAGTACTTGAGGCCAGAGAACACAACAAAGCCGTGCAGGCCGAGGACACCGAGCATGAGGAGCACGGGGTGCTTGGGGAGCTTCTGGCCCTCGCCAAAGATCTTGTCCGAGACCCGCATCGCACGCAGCGTGTCCACGGCATCCTTGAACTGCTGAGGGTCCTTGAAGTGGGCCATGGCCTCGGGGGGGTAGAAGACCTCCTTCTTGGCGCTGTAGATCCACTTCAGGGAGAAGGCAAAGGGGTTGGGGATGCGGGCGCGGTACTCAGCCAGCGTCGTGGCAGGGGCCCAGACACCGAAGGGGCGAGGCATGGCGTATAACGTGTATGTTGTTGCTGAGGGTTGGGTAGATACGAGAAAGAGAGAGAGGGGAGGGAAAGAGGGGGGTGACACTCCGCTAAGGCAAAAAAGGGACTTCTTTCACTATTCGTTTGGCGGCAGACACACCGTCACAGGGAGGGGATGAAGACGGGGAGAGGAGACGGGGCGGAGATGGGGCGGAGATGGGGCGGTGCAGCAGCCACAAAGCCACAAAGAGACAAACGCAGAAGACACCAACCACTGCCGCTGCTGGTATCAGCGCACCGCTTCATCTATCCTTCTAGCACTGCCTACCACGCAAGTGTGTCCCCTCCCTCGATGGAGAGGAGCTTCATTGCTGCAGTGGTGGTGAATGCTCGTTTTCATGGATGGAGGGGAAGCTCTGTCCCTCTTCACGCTGAAAGGGTAATCCGAAGCGGAAGTGCACTAAAAAGGGAAGAGGAGGAAGTTACCTGAGAAGTAGCAGATACCAACAAATCGACGGGGGAGAGGGAGCGGACATACATTGGGTTTCAGGTCTCCCTCCTACAAGCAGGGGGCGAGAAAGAGGGAAGGAGGGGGGATGGTGAGCTTGCTGTTTCTCCTGCCTGCTTCCTTCTCGACTCTTCACCGCAAGGGAGTCGGTGGTGGGTGTGGTGGTGGGGTGTGGTGCTACACGTGTCTGCCTGCATGAGACATGTGCAGGCACACCAAAACGCGCAGAAGGGGAGGGGCAAATGAAAGGAGAGGAAAGTGAGTGCTCTCTAGCTTTGCTGTGACGGGGGAGGAGGGGTGATGGGCTGTCCGCTTGGTGCCACGATGGTGGCAGCGGTGGCCTTGCCCGACGCGCCGCTGCCTGTCGCCTTCTCTCTTGCCGCGTCCTCGTCATCGTCGTCCTCTAGCTCCTCGGTGAACTCGTACTCCTCTGACATGAGAAACTTGAGGTAGTCGCCAAAGTTGTTGGCAATGACGCGAAAGCTCTCGGGCTCGCCGCGGCTGTACTGAACAATCTGTCCACTCACGCCGCCGTGCATCTCGTCGGGACAGAAGTCAACGTACAGGCGGGACACGGAGGCCTTGCGCGGCGGCTGCGAAGCAGCCTGCGTGCTTGACTTTCCCGCGAGAGCGGCGCCGGCCTTGTGGGTGTCCTGTTGGCTGCCGCCGCCACCACCGGCGACTTCGTGATCCTCGTCCTCGTCCACGTCCTCCCAGGGCTGGTGGTGAGGCAGCATGCTGTCCGCGAACGCGAGCCACTGCCCAAAGTCCGCGCCAATGTCGATGCGTGGGTCAACGTAGACCGTCTTGCGTCTGGGGTCGAACGGTGCCGTTGCGGCCTCCCCCGCGCTGCCCTCCGCCATCGTCAGCTCCTGCTGCTGCTGCTGAGCAGTGGGTTGCCCCTTGCCACCCTCGGCGAGCGAAGGGGGGAAGCCGCGGACGATGTTGGCGTTGGCGTAGATGGCCGCGATGCTCGCCTTGCCGGGCAGCCGCCCTGTCGCCACCGCCGGCGGTGCCGTAGCGCCTTGCTGCGTGCTGTCAGGAGGTGCGGTTGCGCCGGTGGAGGGGGAAGAGGGGGATGCAGACGCCATGGTCGTGGCGGGGCCGGAGGAGGAGGTCGAGGAGAAGTCCTCGCACAAGGGCTGCCGCGGCGCCGACTTGCGCTTAGGAGGAAACGGCTGCTGAAACGGGGCGATGATGTCCTCGACGGCGGTGAGGAAGTACGGGCAGGAGCCGAGCGCGGAGCCAAGGATCGGCACGGCAATCTTCTCCTTGTTGATGGGCTTCCGACCGGGACCCTGGAAGGCAGACTTCACGAAGGATGCGGCAGCCGCCTTGGCGCTGGGCTTCGTCTTCGCCGTTGGCGCACCGGGGGGAGGCAACGGCGTGGAAGAGGCGGAGGAGGCGGAGGAGGAGGCACCGCCGCCGCTGGCGGTGCCGGCGCTCATCGTCGACGACGACGACGACGCATCCGACGGAGCCCGAATCGACTCCCAGTAGGTGCCGTTCACCCGCTGCAGCATGTAGAGGAGCTCGGCGGGGGCCGCGGGGTAGACCTGCCGCAGCCGCAGCAACTGCTGCTCTGTGGCGCCAGGCAGTTGATCGAGGCGGCGGATACACAGCGTTGGCAGTCGTTGGCGAAGGCCGGTAATATAAGCATCAACGAGACGCTGCGCCACCTGCGGGGGACGGATCGATGACATCGTGCTGTCCCTTCTCTCCTCTCTCTCGCTCTCGGTAAAACGTTGTGGTTCACTCACACGGGGGATGAAGTAAGAAGGGGAGAAAAGTGAGGAGGCCTGCAATACGGATGCCTTGTGCCGGTGCCTGTGCCTGTGCCTGTGCGCGGGGCTGTTCTGTCAAGGAGGAAGCAATCAAATCAAAAATTCTCCTCAGCCAGTCGGCTCTCGTCTTCGCTGTGTCAGGTGTGGTATGTGTGGTATCCTTGGTGGTTTACTTGGTTCCCTGCTGTGTACCGTCTCTCGCTGCTGCCGTGGTGGTGTGGCCCACACAGCGAAAGAACGAAGGGGGGGAGAGGAGAAAGGAGGTGGTGAGAGGAGGCGAGCTCTTGGCAATTGTCCTCGCAACAAAGAAGGCGTGAGGATGGGTAACTTGTAGCCGTGAACACGGGAGCCGAGCCGAGCCGAGCCGGCGGCAGAGAGAGAGGAGGAAGGGATAGTGAAGAGGAGAACGCAGCACAGACAAGTTGTCCCCCCTCATCCCCTCCTCACCCACACACACACAATATAGCCACACGTCCGCCTCTGTGGACTTGACCACCACCACCCTTTACTTATCATCTCGTTTTGCTGCTGCTGCCACTCCCACACTTCTTCTTCTCTTCCCCTAACGCGCACTCGCGCAGAGCAGATGTGTAAAGGGGGAGGGTGGGGGCAGGCAGTGAGAGTGCGTGGGGTGCCAACACACAGAGAGAAAGAGAAAAAGATAGGGGACGGGGGTGGGGGAGAGAAAAGACAAGAATCGTGAAGGGGATCTTTCTCTAAGGAGACAGGAAACTGTAACATGGCATGATATATATCGTACATGAGAGGAGGGCATAATGGAAAGTGCGGCGCGCAAGGAGGCAGAGAAGGGCGAGGGACGGGCTCTTCTGTCAACACATCTCTCCTGTGATGATGTTGTAGTTCACACGGCTCCTGGCGTTGCGCTGCTGCTGCTGATGCCGCTGCGGCGTTGGGTCCCGCTCGCCCACCGCGTCGCCTGTTCTGTCGTCTGGACTGACACGCACAGGGCTCAAGGGAACTACCAAGTCCGCCTTGTGGCCGTTGTAGAAGTTGCCGGCATTGCCGCTGGGCGGCTGGCGATGCTGAGGGGAGGGTGAACGCTGCGGATGCTGTTCCTGAGCCATTGGGGGGACGCGGTGGTTCTTGCACGGGACGTGGCCACGGCCGGCGTTGCCTCCCTCACCCAAATGCCGCCGTTGCTCACCGACACCAGGAAGTACCACAGGCTGGATGTCGTACGACAAGAAGTTGTTCTCGTTTGACAGACGCCCCGCCGCTGGCTGATTGTCGTCCCTCCCCCCTCCTACGCCTCGGTGCTGGTTGTCCGCACACGGTGGCGGTGCGTTGACACGGGGGTCATCGTTACCCATGTACCTACTGCCGCCACGGTGATGAACGGCGAAGGGGACAAGCTTTGGCGGTGTCGCGGGAGCCACAGCGTTGTTCACCTGAGGTCGCTCTCTCAACGATGGTCGCGGCTGAGGTTGGTACGGGACCACCCCCGGCCCTAAACCGAAGTCGACAGCGTGGACCTTGCCCTCCCTTCCCCCCATTCCTCGCTGCTGTGGCGCCATCACGCGTGGCAGCAGCAGACCTTCGCCAGCTTCGGTGCCACCGTCGCCCTGCTCATTCCCCTCGCCCCCGTTGTTGTTGTTGGCTATTCTGATTTCCCCAGAGGCCCGGCCGCCATCGCGCACGGCCCCTGGGCTACCGTTTTTTGGATAACGGCTCGCTACTGGCGCGGCCGCTGCTGCCCCCGCCGGACCTTGGCCGCTCCTTCTATTCCCGTTTGCTGCACCAGCGCGAATGAGTTTCCCTCGCTCGGAGATGGTGGTGTTGTCAAAGAACTTGGTAAAGACGACGAAGTGGTTCACCTGCGGTGCCGTATCCGTCAGGCCGTAGTGCTTCTTCAGGAAGCCAACGAACTTGGCGCTCGGCCGATCGATGGCGAGCTGTTCGGCGCCAGCGACGCCCTCGTTCGCGAGCATCTCCTCGAACAGTTGTTTGCCGAACCCCTGCCGCTGGCAGCTCTCGTCCACGTAGAAGTCGAGCACACACATGGGATCAACCTCCACCAGTTGTTGGGTGCGTGGGTGCGTCAGAAACAGCTTCTTGACGCCAACCTTGAGGATGCCCACGCCTCTGCGCTGGTGAGTGAGCAGGTAAAGCGTGTAGGTGCTGCTGTCGTGCAGGCGCGCCACAGAGGTCAGCGGCTCGTTAATCTCCTGTGCGCGTTGGCTGCGTGCGCCGAGAATATCGATGGTCTGAAACAAGCCTCGCTGGAAGGCCTCGACGGCGGCGGTTTTGTTGACCGAGGTGGCCTGTCGGCGCAGGTCATCGAGAGAGGAGGCAGTCCAAGTGCTAATACCATCGGGCAGCTCGCTCAGCTGGGGAAGCTCCTGGCGGAGGAGGGTGTTGATCTTGGCAGCGGGGGCGTAGGTGCGCATGGTTCACAGCGCAGGACGGGGACCCGATCCCTCCCCCACTGCAAGCGGGTGTGCTGTTGTTGCTGATTTGCTATTCTTAGTGGGAGATGCGTGATGCAGACTCGCCACCTCCTTGGCCTCTGCACTGTCTGTAGTTCGTACTGTCCGTGTGATCGATTCTGTGGATCCCTTGAGCGGTAGGAAGGAGGGGGGGGAGGGGCAATGTCGGCCATGGGAAGAAACCAGACAGCAACCGCGAAGTGAGGAGTAGGGCTAGCATTTGGCGGAGCATCACGCTGCCATGAGCCGGTGCACTGCTTCATCTGCTCGCTTGTTGGCGAGGTAGAGAATGGGGTGGGGGGGAGAGGAGGAAGGCAACAGCAATAGGTGAGAAGAAACCTGAAACAGAGAAGGGGGGCCAACTACGCGAACAGCACACGGAAAACGAGGACGCAAGCATAGCAAGGAGAAAGGAGAAGGGGGGGGAAGAACTCGACCCACGGAGAGGAGAGCACGCGCAGACATCGGCATGCACGAAGGGGATGTCTGGACGGGGGGAGAGATAGGAGAGAGAGAAGGAAGCACCAGAGGTGCAGAGGGGGTGCAACGAAGAGGAAGGCGGGGAGGCCTCTGGCTGGTTGATGACTCGCGGGGGAGACACAAGAAGTAATGTACAGTAGAGCAACAGAAGGAGAGAGCTGCTCTTTCTTTTCTTTTTTCTTTCCTTCGCGGAGGACTAGTCAATGCGGATCTTCGTCACGTCCCTCTTCTTCTTCTTGAAGCAGATGATCGTGATCAGCAACGCAAGCACCGCGAAGCCGACGAACACGATCTGGGCCCACATGATAAAGTAGCCAATCCCTTTGAGTCGTAGGACAAACACATTCATCAAGCCACCAATCGCCGTGTACGGTGCGTAGCTCTGGAAGGAGCGGGTGACGAACTCGAGCACGGCAAAGGTCGTGATGAGCAGTAGCGAGGCGTTGAACAGGAAGGAGTTGACGAGGGTGTCGTGGTGCTTCATGGGATGGATCTGGAAGAAGACGAGGCGTAGGCCGAGCATAATCTGCCCCTGGAACGTGGCCCACTGCAGGTAAAAGGCTAAGACGGCGTAGGCAACGATGCCGAACAGCGCAAAGGTGTTGCCCAGCTTGACGAGCAGCGTGTTCAGGAACGGGTCGGCGTCGAACACGTTGTACACGAAGATGTGCACAATCCAGATGATGCCGGTGGCGAGGCAGATGAAGTCAATGACGAGCTTGCCGTAGACGAGAAAGGGCGAGCCACCGGCCTTGGTGTACGCCCAGATGAGCTGGTCCTCCTGCGCCTCCAGCAGGTAGGTCTCGTTGCGCAGGATGTTTATCTTGTTCTTGGTCGAGCGGTCAATCTTGGAGCGCGTCTCCTTCTGCAGCTTGAGGCAAATCTCCAACAAGGCGTCTGCCTTGGCAAGGACGACGGCCATCTCCTGCGCGAAACGGCTGCCGCTGATGGCCTTGGGACGCTTCACGAACTTCTTCAAGTTGACCACGGGGAAGGAGACGACGCCAGCACCGCCGTAGAAGAAGAAGGCAATCCAGCCGAAGAAGCACAGCATGCCCATCGTGTACGTCGTGAAGGTCACGCTAATCTCCAGCGTCTCCTTGGTGAAGGTGCCGTTGTACGACACGGCACCGTCGTCGGCGGGGTTCGCGAACTGCCCTGTCGTGCCAAAGTTCTCGAACGGGATGAGCGCGACGCCGACGTAGGCGTAGCACACACCCGTGATAATTGCGAAGACACCAAAGACGACGACGGTCATGATGACGCCGTGGGCGATCTGCTTGCCCGGCTTGTTCTTCTCTGGGTCCTCGGCCTCGTAGAAGAACATCATGAAAGGGCAAATCACGATGGCCATGGCGGCCATCACCCACAGCACAATCTCCCACATCAGCTCACAGTTGAGAGACTGATTGTACCTGGTCTCCACCGTCGGGTCCGGCGAGTTGGCCACGTCGAACGGGATGAGCAGGACGGTCCCCAGCGCGAGGATGATTCCGAGGCCGAACACGATCTTCGGCGCGAGCCCGGTGCCCTTGTCCTCCTCGGACTGGAAATAGAAGATCACCCATACCGTCAGCCCAATGCACACGATCGGGATGATCACGATTAGCAAAATGAGCCACCAGTTCAGCATTCTCCCCCACTCTTGCGTGCTATGCCTACAGTATTATCGCGCACGTACGGGCGGGAAAAAGGGGGAAGGGAGGGGAGGGGTCGGCCTACTTTATCTTCTGCCTCCGTCTCTCTCTCTCTCTTATCCTTCGCCTTTCGGAGGATATCAGTATGTGTATAATGAACTAATGCTGCCTTTCGTCTCTTTCCCAAGGAAAACTATATGGACTGCGCGAGCACTCATCAGAAGTAGGTTTGGGTGGGAAGTGGAGGTGAACAGAAGTAGAACGAGTGTGTTTGGTCATCACCATCATCCCTCCTATCTCCATCTGCTCATGACATGCAGTCCTTGCGTTAGGTGCACTCCCCCCAGCACACGCAGCGAGCTACGCGCGATGTGGCACCTTCTTCTCTCCTCGGAGGGAGGGAGGGAGTAGGTAGTGGGGGGAGGGAGCCCAAATCCACTCGCCCTATTGTTGATGCAAAGGCACCTTTCGCTGCTCCCTGCTCTACCCTCTCGTCGGGATTGTTGCTGCCCCTCCGTTGTAATTGTTGGGGAGGTTCATGGATGTTGATCTTAGACAACAAAAAGGGGAGTTTAAACACGCTTTCCCTACTACTACGCTTTAGAAGGAACAAAGGAGAGTTACCAAATACGGAAAAGAAAACAAACACACAGAACATGGCGTACACAGATAACTCCATCAAAGGCAGTTGTCGGTCGCAGCGGATGCGGAGGGGGAGGGGGAGACGAATGGGGAGGGGCGGATGAAGGGACGGGAACGGGGAAGAGGGGTCCTACCAAGGGCCGTCCTTCACCCAGCACCTGCGCTTCCAGACTCTCTCGCTGTCCCTCTCTCCCCGCTTCGTCGCCGCCTGAGCTGCCCATACGCTAATCGGGGGAAGGGGGGGAACGCAGATATCAACACAAAGCCATCCGTATGCAGTGGAGGAGCACGAATCATAGATATATGCACTGATGCACACCTGCGATTGGTGTCCGAGAAGGGGGGAGAGGGGGGGGGGAGGAGGTCCGTCCACACACGGCGGCGACACTAGCCATTGATAGCGCGGAGTCCCTGGGTATGTGAGGAGGAGAAACCAGGAAAGCCAACAAGAAAAAAAGAAGGGGGGTAGAAGAACAAATAGACGGAGTGCTGCTGCGGTCTGCAGACATCATCCCTACAAGCCATTGCGAGAAGGCACCCTTTGACAGCTCGATGCACCTTTCGTTCCACCCAAAAACTACTTCCCTCTCTCCCTATAGGGCATTGATGCAGGCGTGTGGGGGAGGTAGAGAGAGAGAAAGGATCCTCCACAGAGAGCTAACGAGAGGAGAGAAATGTGCCGGACATGCCTTCTCCACACGCACTACTTACTCAGAGGAAAGAAGTGGAGGGAGGCGGGGAGGGGGGGTGGGGGGATCCGGATGCCACTCTTACGAGG
>JASAOB010002848.1:0-40823 GCA_030849825.1 Herpetomonas tarakana
AGAGGGCCCATGGTTGCTTCGGTTGGTGGGAAGGAGAGAGTGTCCAAACCTGAGGAAGTTGACGCAAGCAGTGAGTGAAAGGGAGGAGAGAGAGAGAGTGTGTGTGTGTGAGGGAGTGAGTGAGAGAGGGCTCGCTCCACCCGCATCTTCCCGCCGTGCACGTGCTGCACGACTATCAGCGTCTGTTGCGAGCAGCACAACAGACGCGCACATCCACGAGTGGGGGGGGGGGGGGGCAACTACCCACTTCCCAAGGAAGAGTAACAAGTAGATGTGCTTTTCTTTAACCATCTTCACCCGCGCGCACGCGTGCACATGTGTTCTCCCCCTCGTTGTGTCGGTTTGTTGACACGACGGCGACGGAAAAGGGAAGAGGAGGATGCTTGACCCCCCCCCTCCTCTCCTTCCAGCCATCACCATCACTGCCACCAACTTGCAGGGAGCTGAATCGTACCATTACCACGTTAAGACGAACAAACAAACAGCCACCACAGCGACAGGTCCTTACTCTGGGTAGGACAGAATCACGCGGTCGACCATGGCACAGCCCGCGGAGGTCATCGGGTTGCGGTGCTCCACCTTGAAGCCGAGGGCCACAAGCTGCTCCACCTTCTCGTCCACGAGCTTGGACAGCTCCGCGAACTCCGCTGCGGTCATGGAATCGAAGACGTCACGCATGCCAGAGATGTTGTGCTTGACCGTGATCAGCTTCACGTTGGTGCGCAGGACCTTGATCTCCTCGGGTGAGGTGGCCATCTTGTTCGGCTCAGGCGCCACATCAACGTCACAGATGCCGCGCTGCTTGACCTCCTCGAGCACTTCAGGGTGTGCGAACTCGTTAAAGACCGCAATGTACATGACTAGGCCGGCAGAACCTTCAAAGGGAAGATGGAGGGTCGGAGAAGGAAACAAGTAAAGAGAGAGAAGGGTAGAGGCGGGCTTGCGTCTACGATCGCGACGGGAGCGACGAGAAGGGATCATAACAAGGACGAGAGATAAGAGAGACGAGTATACACCAGTAAACGGGACAGAGAGAGAGAGAGTGAGTGAGCGGGCCTCCCTTCACAGCGGCTGTGGATGGCAGTATCGCCCAGGGTCCAATCGTCCATCAGGGAGTAGAGAGCTCCTGTTCGACGACGACTCTCTCTCTCCGGCGCCCGGCAAACGCAGCAGCCTCCCTGTAGGAGGGCAGTCATACACATGCATCTCTCCCCGCCCCGCTCCCTCTGGTCACCACTGTGCATCGCTTTCACGCAAGAAAAAAGGGAAGGAGAGGACATGCCGAGAGGGGGTAAGATAGCGAAACAGAGGAGGAGAGCTGTGTATGCATAACTCTTTAAATAAGGCGGAAGGTGAAGGCGACTGTGGAGACAGGAAACAGAGGTGGAGTGCCGCCGCGAGACGCGACGAGGAAAAATGTTTCGACACACGCGTCTGGACAAAGCCATGAAGCAACGAGAAACACAAACACACACACACGAGTAATGACAATGGCGAGAGAAGGTCGCAACAGCAGCAGCGACACAGGAAGGGATCAGCCAAGCGATTCGACATCCACCTCACTCATTCTACCCATCCGAGCTGAGAGAATCTATAGGGTGGGTAGGGACTGTGTCCAACGCGGAGGGGGGGGGGGGGGACTGCCAGATCCTCTTCCCTTGTTCGTTCGTACGCTAATCAATGTCAGACACGTTCTCTGTTGGCCGCACCGGCACGGTTACCTCGTGATCGGGGTAGTGGCTTGGCGGGGTCTCCCCACGCGTTGCCTGTTCGCTGCCGTTGTCGCCGCCCTCCGTCCTGTTGCCACCGTCGTCGCCCCCAGCAGCCGCAGCCTCGGGGTTGCCACCGGTGCCTTGCGCTCCCGGCGTCTCTGCCTCCGGAGGCGGGGTGTGCGACTTCATCTCCGCGCCATCTGTGTCCTCCATGATGTCGTACATGGCCATGCCGCACATCAACATGACAAGCATTAGGATGAGCAGGAGTACCATAAGGCCGACGAGGATGTACAGAGGGATCAGTGCCTTGGCAAGGCTCAGGACGCCGTTGTAGGTGCCGTGCGTGTGGTAGTAGTTGAGCCGCACGCACACCATGACGGCGGTTGCGAGGATCAGTCCGATCACGAGGACAAGCAGGATGGTCTCGCGAATGATGCGGCCACGAGCGTGACAGCTGCACGTCTCAGGACCGCTCGTGCCATTCTTGTTCCTTCTCGAACCATCGCCGCCGTTGGCCTTGCTGCTGTCGAGGTGGCTACTCGTATGGTTGTTGCTGTTGCCTGCGGCGGTGTTGGCGGGATCCTCTGTGGGGTACTCGCCCGTGGCATTGTTGTCGTTGTTGTTACTGGCGCGCTGGCCCCCTCCATCGCCAGACTCCGGGGTGAAGTTGGTCGCGCCGCCGCCATTGGCGTTGGCGTTGGCGGCTGCGTCACGGCCCTCGGCGCCGCCAGCCCCATCGCCGGTGTGACTGTTGGCTTCATCAGCGTCAGAGGCGGTGTTGGCGTTGTCGTTGGTGGGGCGGTAGACAATGTTGCCCAGCAGCGATCGAAGGAAGGTGTCGATGAGAACGAGGCCACCGCACACAAAACACGGAAGCCCGATGCAGACGAACCAGTTCGTTGTGATGATCTCGTCGGCGCGGCAGGCGACGAGGGCAAAGAAGACGACGACGCAGGCGACCTCGATCATGCAGAAGATGAAGCCAATGGGCAGGTAGTGGGCGAGGTGGTATAAGCCGAACGCCTTTGCCTTCCACCGGCGACGCCGGATGGGCAGGGTGGTGGTGACAACACCAATAAGCAGAAAGAGGCAGAAGATGTAGCCCGGGATGAGCCACACGCGCCACTTGAGGAAGTCCGTGCGACCCTCTGCCGCGCGCTTCTCGTTCCGGTCCTTGCAGATGGGGATCAAGATGTTCAACACGACAAGGCAGAGGCAGCACATCAGGAAGCAGGTGAGGTCCAGGCGCCGCAGCATGCACAGTGCGATGGGCAGCATCAGCAGCGAGATCAGGCCAATGAAGACGTCCAGCACAAACAGCGGAGAGAACACCTTGACGTAGTTCCACGACCCGAGGCGGCCGTCCACATGCGAGGCCAGGAAGGCGAGGAAGATGAGCACCATGACCACGCACAGCAGCATCAGCAGGAAGACGATCATGCCGACCATCAGTGCACCCAGTGCGGAGATGGCCGAGGTGGCCACGGGGTTGTCAACCGCCGTGAGCCCGGCCTCGCCATACTTGTCGTAGATGGCACGCTTCTCGGGGTCAGAGAGGGCTTCGTAGGCGGTGTTGATCTCCTTGAACTTTGCCTCGCTGCTAGGACCGGCTTTGTCGGGATGGTACTTGAGGGCAAGCTTGCGGTAGGACCGCTTGATGTCCTCCAGCGTGGCATCCTCGGGCACCTCCAGAATGTCGTAGTAGCTGACCATGTGAGCTATTCGCGCGCGGGGCCAGGAAAGGAGAGCCGCAGTGCAGCAGAGGGGGACAGGCGAGAGGGTTGCGCCAAGGGGGTGTGCGTTTCGCCCGGGACACCTACCTATCTCTCTCTCTCTGTACGTGAGCGCGTGCGTGTGGCAAATCTACGAAAGAAGCAATGGGTTTCTACTAGTAGAACTATGGGAGGAGGGGAGGGGGATGGTGAGTCCTTCAATCAGCGCTGTCAGAGCCGCGAGGGTAGGGAAGGACACCTCATATACCTATGGGAACCCAAAGGAGAGCCCACGTGCCAGTCGGCTGAGTCGTGGCGTTTTCCTGTTCGGTGTGCAGAACCTTCTTTCCAACTTACGTGTCTCTCTGTTTCCTTCTCTCTGTGTTTGATTCGGTGTGAGTGTTTGGCGTTTATGGAGGGGATCTGTGTGAGACGGGTGGTGGTGGTGACGTGTGTGTGGGGGGGGGGGGAGGAGGTGGGCAGCAGAAGCGATGATTTAGTAGTTAGGCAACAACACAGGGGGGACACCAGACACTACTACATCTGTCCTTGCTGCATCATCTGCACCATCTTGGCCATCGCATCGGCCTGCACCTGCTTGGTGGTCTTCTCGTTTTGCTCCAACAGTTCCATCTTGATGAGGGCATCCCACTTGGCGCTGCAGTGCTGGACGCACTCCTTCTCCTCCAGGTCCTTCTGGAGTCGGTACTTGATGGGTGCGTTGTTTGTGCGCAAGAGGGTGTACAGCTCCTCCGTGTCCATGCACTTCTGAATGCAGAAGCCCACGCTGTGGTACATCGTGGCCGACTGCGCTCGCACCATGTGCAGCATCTGATAGCTTTGGGAGATGTGCTCCTCAAAGGGTGTCATGGGTGGAGTCGGTGCCTGCATGATTTCTGTTCGCTCTCAGACTCTTTCACTATCTCACGGGACGGGGGCAACAACGGCAGCAGAAGCGGCAACAGTGGGGGAGAGGAGGAATGGGTGGCACACACACACACACACTTTCACAGTAAGGATAGTGCTTGGAAAGGCCTATAGCAACACGAAGAAGAGATAAGAGAGGGGACGGTGTTCCGTGTGTGTGGTGAGGCTCTTCTGTCTATGCCATTCCTTCTTTAGACGTCTCTATCTGTGTGCGTATAGATGTCCATGGTAACTTCTGTTTGTTTGTGTGTTTGACTTCCCCGTAACACTCCGTTCTTGAAACGGCAGTAGATAGCCGCGCCGCGGTCCAATAATGCTGCACATTCTGTTTCCTCAAAAACTCCTCTCCTGCCCTACGAGAAGACCCGAATCGCGTAGCGCACAAAGCACAGGCACAGCAGGGCCCACACCATCAGCGAGCAGTGCGGTGCCGCACTGGCATCCTGGGAGTCTTGTTGTGGTGGGTGCGACTGATGCAGTCCGCCCGTCACCAGGTCGATCGATGCCGTCGGACCGAAGATCACAAAGTTCAACGCAATGGGAATGAAGCTCAGCAGCGTCAGCGGGATGCGGGTGGCTGTGCAGGAGGGGAAGGATACGGAGTCCCCACGCTCCCGCCACACCACCCACGCGATCAGCACCGTGCCGTACCGCAGCACGTACTTGGTGGCATCGGGCAGGTTGTACCGCAGGTACAGCAGTCCGGCTAGCACAGGTCGCGCCAACGCAGGCGGCAGCCAGGACAGCCAGCGGGGAGGCTCGCTGTCTGTGTTCTTCGGGGGGATGTCCCTGACGGGTGGGAGTGGGGTGCCGCCCCACGGCTTCCTGCCCCTCGCACCGGGTGAGGTGCTTGTGGGTTCGGACTCTCCCTCCGGCAGCCCCGGGTTCTGGCTCCTTGCTTGGCTCTGTCCGCGCTGCCGGGTCTCCTGCTGCTGTCGAGCCGCCAGGGCCGCGGTGGCGCTGGACGGGGCCGGGGGTGCCGAGCGCATCCGCCCTGGACGCGGTGCCTTGTCGCACCACAGCGGCGACATCAGCATCGTGCTCACGTCCATGGTATACGCGTAGCGACGTCTTCGAATCTCTGCCAGCTCGCGCTTCAGCGCGACAATCCTTCGCTGCACCTTGCTGTAGAGCGGCATGGTGTCCATGCGGTTCAGCTCCTCGGCCTCCCTCCCCAGACGCGCAATCTGCTGCACAAGCAACATCTCGTCGGCGAAGAAGAAGCGAGGAATGACCCACCGCTCCCACAGCCAGCTCGCCAGGTAGCCTCCCAGCGTGGACACAAAAATGAGTATGACCACCACATCATTGCTAAGGGAACGCAAGTACACTATGAGGGACATTTACTGAGGGAAGGGATAGAGAGTATGCACCCAAGAGTCTTGGACATGCGCATGTTGCTGCTGGGGGGGGGGGGGGGAGGGGGGAATGCCAAGCTGCGGTACCTGTGCCCAGGTCCTACGGAAAGTAGGAGGAGGAGGGTGGAATTGTGAGGAGTGGCGCTCTATCCCCCCCCCTCCCCTCCTCCTTCCCTTTCTTCACTTTTCCTTTCCGTTGTCCGCAATGGGTGTTGCTGTCGTTGTAGGGAAGTGCACAAGCACGCACACACACACAAGGGAGACTGAGCAACAGGGAGGGAGGGGTGGGGTGGGGGGAGGACACAGCTGGTGTGATCGCACTGAGGTGGTATGCGTTATGAGTTCTAGTTGCCTTCCTTCTCCCTTTCTCGCTCTATGATCGAAACAAACCACAACAGGAGATATATCGTATCGCATAGTGGAGCTATACGGTTCCAACTCCTCCTCTTCACAGCATGTAGGCAATGCCGTTATCGTAGAAGACAAGCTGCATTCTATGGAACCGTTTCAGTGTGTTCTCGACTATGTCGGCAGCGTTGGCTTCGCGGAAGCCCATCTGGTTCAGCTTCTTCACCACAATAGCCACCGTGACAGGGTCGTACAGCTGCACAATGGACGCGATTTTGCGATCCAGATCCTGCGTCGTCCAGGCATTCTCCGACATGGGCGATGATGTCGACAGCGGTGGGGCTGCCGTTGCGGTGCTGGCGGTCCGCGTTGTGGTGGAGGGGCCTGTGAAGACGCGTGGTTGGAAAGAAACATCAAGGGCCTCCCCGTCGCTGCTGCTGTCGTCGTCGTCGTAGTCCACGTCGCTGTCCGAGTACGGCAGCATGGCGCTACCACTGGCAGTGGCACTGCTCACCTTGCGCACGGCGGAGGGAGCACTCGTTCTTGGCGACGACGTGACCTTTGCTGCCTTCTCAACCAGTCTGCCCGCGTGCCTCTCCGCTTTCGTCTCTGACTTGGCTGTATCCGCTTTCTTCGCTCGTTTCTCCGTCGGTGCGGCGATGGGCTGCTTCGTCGGCGCCACCGCTTTTCGACCCGTCGTGGCAGACGACGCGGCTGAAGGGAGTTTGCTCATCATCTCGGCCGTCTGCAGCGCCTCCTGTTGCACAAAGGTCTGCTTGCTCACCCGCTTCCCCAGTTTGGCGCACTTGGTGAAGTGGAAGTTGGCCAGCATGCTGTACAGCGCGTCCTTGGAGCGGGCCGTCGTGGTGATGCCTACCATCTGGCACAGCACGCGCAGGGCGGGCACCGCAAGGTCGTTCAGACTGCCACCGACAACCTTGTCCAGCAAGGTGCGCATGTACGCGCTGATAAACTCGCTGGCGGCGTCGGTGGTGGTGGGGAGGTCTGTAACATCTGCGCAGAGGGCAGGCGATTGTGCCTCCGCCGCCACCGACGCCGTTACTGCTGATGCAGTGGTAGGTGGGCTTGATGCCCCCTCCGCTTCACCCGCCTCCACGCGCGCCGCCGTCGCCGTGCGGCCAGGCGAGTGGGAGCGCTGTCGTTTGCCAGCTTCCCCCCGCTCGCCCTCGCCTACCACGGCGACACCCTCGCCGCCTCCCTTCTCCAAGGCTACTGCTGCTGTTGTTGTTGGCGCTGTTGCTGGCGAAAGTGGCAGTGCCTTTGCTACTGCACATCTGCCCTTCGCCTGTTTCGGCACCGTTGACTCCCGTATCGCCGCGCACCAGACGAGCTTCTCCTCGAGAGCGAGGCCATGCAGCTTGCGGAGCGCGAAGCTGAAGATGCCCTTTCTGATCTCGTCCTCCTCATTGCGTATTACCGGATGCAGCTCGTCAAAGGGGTTCGTTGCCGCCGCGGCAGCCATGTCGTGCCGCTCCGTCTTTGCGCGTGTCGTGATGTATGGTGTCTGTGTGTGTGTGGGGGGGGGGGGGGCGTGCTCTGCTCGCAAAACAACTCTGCCTGCTTCCTGCTCTTGTCAAGGGTACTTCTATGTGGTAATGAACCGGTAATGCTAACAGGGGGTGGGGGAGGAAGGTGAGAGACAGGAGGAGGGTGTCGCGAAGGGAAGATGCAGCAAGAAGTATGGCGTAACACCGAATGGGACTGTGGGCTTGACGAGTTCTTCCATCCTTCCTCCCCTTTCCCGTCTCTCTCTCTGGTGCTGCTTCTGTGCTGTGTGTGATGAACACCGCTTGAGGGAAACACAGAGTCAAAAGGAGAATGCCTCATCACAACTGCACACGCACACGCACACGCACACGCACACTTGCTGATCGCATAGTTCCTGCACTACTTTGTGGCGACTTCCCCTCCACCCGCTCGCGTGCCGTGTTCGTCTGCGTCGTTGCCGTACGGGTGGGTCAAGGCGCCGACCACGTCCTTGAAGCCGCCAACGACACCACCTTCTTCTCTCACCTCCGCTTCGAGGTCCATGGTCGCCTTCTTGGACAGCTTCAGGGCACCGCGCAGGGTAACCGGGGTACCCTCCTCCCTGTGTTGGTCAAAGTACGGCGTAAGGAAGGTGTCGAAGCGGTCGTGGTAGCGCTGCACCAGCTTCTTCACTGGGGTGTTGAAGGCAGCGAGCAGGACAACGCCGAGCGCGCCGAGTGCGACGAGGATGACCAGGGCCACGCGGTCGGCGCCGAGGAGGCGATCCTGCAGGTCGGCGAGCGTCTTGGCACCCGAGTCATGCTGCGGAAAGGGCAGGACCTCCTCTCGTCCTTCAACCCCCGCCGCCGGTGCGGTGGGGACGGGGACGCCGAGGAAGTCGCACAGCGGGCCCCAGCCCTCCCCCACACGGTAGACGAGCAGCCGGTCTCGCGGCACCGTCTCCTTCACCTGGGCCTCGAACAGGTCCAGCGCGGCGCCAAGCTTCAGCGCGGAGGCCTGCAGTGCCCCGACCCTTTGCGCGGACGCCGAGGTGTTCGGCTTCTTCTGTGCGGAGACCGCGCGCCGCAGCTCCGTCATGCTCTCCATCATGTTGCCCAGGTCCTTCACAAGGCCAATGAACCGCCCACGGCTCTTGGTGTGTCGCATGATGGGCTGCAGCAGTTGGTCGTACTCGTTCTCCCAGGCAAGTTTGTCGGGCTCCTCCACAAGAATGACGCGCGTGCTGCGTGGGCAGACCCGGAGAATAGACTCATATGCAAGCGTCGCTGGTGGGCCCACCAGCGCGTCGAAGTCCCTCACCGCCACCGCCGCCTCCGTCGCGGCATCGCCTGGGCCCTTCATGCCCGCTTCCCCTGGCGCACTCCGCCTGGCCTGGAGGATGACAGGGTCAAAGGGCTTCTGCCGCAGCAGCACGGCACGCCACTCCTTCGTGTGGCTCGCCGCGCTACCCGCGCGAAAGGTGTTCTCAAACGTGTACGGGTGGTAACCCAGTGTGCGCAGTGCGTGCGTCATGGCCCCGCCATTCGGCGTCATGGTCAGCACCAGTACCTTCAGCGGGGCCGTGGGCGCCGCCAGCCGTGCAGGGGTGGCGCGCCACATCGGGGGGAGGTCGCGCCGCGAGGCAATATCTTTGTGTGTGTGTTCTTCTTCTTTTCGTCTCGCTTCTACAGACAGCAAACAGATAACAGTAGTAGTGGAGTGGGCGGATTAGCTGCGTGTGTACGTGGGGTAAGAGGTGCCATGCTCTCCTCTGTGCCTTGCTCATTTTTGCCAGCCCTGCTCGCTCGCTTGTGCGCACTCACGACAGTGGGGGGGGGGGGTTATAGGAGGAGGGAGAGGAAGATCCTCCGTTATGATAGTAGCATCACCCCCAAGAAGCTGCTCCTCGCTTGGGAAACCGCCCAGTGGTGATGGTGGTGCTACCGCGGTGTCGCGGCTGCCGAGTGGGTGAGGGCTTGCCAGGAGCGCTGCACGGTTGCCTCAGAGCTGCCAGGGGGCGGGACCGCCATGGCAACCGCACCACACGGGCTACCTGCTCCGTCGGCGAAGCGGCGCAGGGCTTCGCACATAGTCCCCTCGGTGAAGTCTGCCACCACATCCCTGACGTCCTGCACCGTGGCAGGGGCGGCCTCCCCCTTCTCCTGTCTCTCCTCCCTGACGGCTTGCAGTAGGCGCGCCGTCTGCTCGGCGGCGACATGGTGCGGTGTCCCGTACCAGCAAGGACGACGTGGGGTACGGCTCCGACGAATAACCACTTCATCACTCCCTTCCTCCTCACTGTTCTCTCCGGGGAACGCAATGGTGCAGGGAGCCGCTCCACCACTACTACTGCTACTATCACTGTCAGCAGCTCGCCCACCCGCGCGCTGACGCTCCTGATACGCGGACAGGCGCTCCTGACGCGTGAAGCGAGCGGGCAGCTTCGCCAGTGCACTGGTCAGCTGCGCCTGCGTCGGTTCGGGCAGCCAACGGCAGCAGTCCCCTCCGCTTTCTTGCCGTGCCCGCCTCCCCTCTCGCAGTGCGCGCTGCGTGTCGAGGTCGGTGGGCGACAGCGCAGGCATAGTAACGGGTACCACATGCCGCCGAGACGAGGGAAGGCGCGTGGCAAAGCAGCTCGCCCACGCAGACGCCTGCTGTGCGTGGAAGGTTGGCATGGTGATGGCCGTCATTGGCGGCGTGCTTGCCTCACCATGGTTGACGTGGACGTACATCGCGCACAGGCATGCCCAGTACCCATGCAGATCCTGCCACGACGATGGCGAAGGCGTGAGGTGGGATGCAGCGGTGTCCGTGCCGTGCTCCCCAGAGGCAGCCGCCATCCACTGTCGGAGGGTGGCTTCCATAGAAGGAGCAGACGTGCTGCCGCCTTCCATGCCATCGCCACTGCCTTGCAGCGCTGCCAACTCGCGTGCCATGGCGGCCTGCATATCTGCAAAGGCCCTCGCAGGATTCGCCTCTTCTTCCCTGATGGAGAGCAATGCCTCTAGTCTCTCCATCTCTCGCTCCACCTCTTCGCTTCCCACCCTTGCACCCGGCCCTGTGCTTCCCCTGCCCTCGCTATCGCCCTTCTTGTTTTGCGCTTCCTCCTGCTCAAACGTATTGGCGATTAGCCTTCCAAACTGCTCGTAGATGGCATTTCTGTGCTGCGCTTCGCTCGAGGGGTGATCGGGAACCACTGATGCCATTATAAGCCGCTTCAACGACTCTGGTGGGGCATCCAGCGTAAGGAGGGTGCTGCCCTTCCCGTCAGAGGGGGAGGGCGGCGTTGTTGCTGTTGCCGTGGACGCACTCCGGAGCTGCTGCTGCTGGGAGCGGAAGGACTCCGTGATGGAGGCCAAGTCGACCGTATCCCTACCCACACTGTTGCCGACTGTGCCGCTCCCCTTCGCTCGTAGCGCTTCCGTCGCCGCAGCGTACGCCCCCGTCAAGCCACCAGACCCCTCCTCCTCTCCTGTGGGCTCGCTCATGTAGACGGTGAAGGCCCGCCCCGCCTGCTCGCCGACAGCGTCGTTGTCTTGCGCTGGTGGGAGTGGCGACGTGCCCCTTGTTCTTGTTACCGGGAGGCCAGTGAGAAAGTAGTCAGGCCCTTCCTCGGCTGCACGGCGGGCCGCGGCACACCCAGGCGGCGGCAGGATGGTGTCCACCACGAGGGACACCTCGACATGCGCGAGCATTCGCTGCTGAAGCATCCAGGGCAGGAGGACGTGTAGCGGCATCACGGTGTCCTTTGTGAGGTGGCGTCGGAGGGGGGTGGCCAGCTCGCTCGCGTGCCAGTCGCAGCGCAGAAGCGAGTCCCACGGCGTCGTCAGCAGAGACAGACGGGCCCAGGAGAAGGAATGGCCTTGCGGTCCCCCATCTGTCTCGTAAAGCGTTTCGTTTGGTGGCAGCTCAAACGCGATACCCACGACGGAGTTGCCAACTGTTGCCGGGCCAGCCCCGCCCCCTTTCCCCTTGCGGGAGACGACCTCGCACAGCTTCTCGCAGAAGGACTGCGTCACGAGCATTCGCGTAGGGAGGAGAAGGACGACAGGGATGCCGGCAAAGCGCGGCAACACAACCTGCTCGAGGTGGGCGAGGGCCTTGGCAAAGACTATCCTTGGATCGTTGCCCGCGGCCGATCCCCAGGGGTGCTCTGCCTCGACAAACGCCTGCAGAGATAGGCGGTGGGCAGCAACCGTGGCGGCGGTTCTCGTTCCTGGCGATGTTCGTCGTTGCGAGAGCTGTGCCACGGTGGCATCCGGAAACAGCCGAAGAAAGAGCACAGAGGGTGTGTGGTGCTCGCGCTGGACAAGTTCCAGGTATGAGGCGAGGCCTTCACTGAGCACCCGCGCGTCCTCTGCCTGCGTCCATGTCCAGAAGGGAGGCAGGCTCAGCTGCAGGCACGCCGTGTGCGGCCTCGACGGCCCCACTGCTGAGATATGGGGCGGGCCTGCGAGGATGGTGGAGAGGGTGAGGCCACCGATGTTGCCGCCGCTGTAGTGCCGGATAGTTGACGGGACGACCTTCAAAGAAGCAGCTGCTTTCCGTGACAAGGGCCCCAACATGCGCATTCCTTCCTGCGTCTGACGGAGAAGGAGAGGAGGATGGGGGGGGGGGGGAGGCGGAGGAGAAGTGAATGGAGTCGAGAAGGTGCCCCGAGGAAAATGATTTACATCTCCTCTTCTTCCTTATATAGTCTTTGCCTTTACTGATCATACCGTCCAGCTAAGCGGCGGGGGGGGTGGGGAGGATGTGTGTAAAGCGAGCTGCGTGCATCTCTCTCTTCTTCCTATCTCTCTCACTCAGCGGTGTGAGGCGTCATGCGGCGCGTATCCGCGAAGGAGTCGCGGGCCCCCACCGTGCGGCTCCTTGGAAACGGTGGACTCTGACCGTAACCGCTTCGCAAAGTCGTGCCGGGCCTTTAGGGCGGCCAGCCGGCGCCGCGCTGCGGTCGAGGCCGTCGCCGGGGAGGATGAGGAGCCGGAGGTGTCCTCCTCGGAGGAGGCAAACATCTGCGACTTCCAGCCCACCACCCCGCGTTCCTGCAGCTGGCGTCGGAGGAGGTTCCCGTCAATGACGGCGGCGGTGTCTTGGCCGCCCTGCCCGCCCTCTGACGCGAGGTGGCCCTGTTCACGCAGTCGCTCCAAGTAGCCATCCAAGGAGGACGACGAGAGCGGCGGGGAGGAGATGGAGGACGGCTCGCCACTTACTGCTGCTGCTGCTGCTGCTGCTGCTGCTGCTGCTGCTGCTGCTGTTCTCTCGATGCTCCCCCGCGGCAGGAATCGCTCTACTGTCTTTGCCTGCTGTTGCTGCTCCTTTTCTTTCGCGTACTCGGTCAGCTGCACTGCCTCGTTGAGGTGCTTCATGTGCGCCGTCTCGACCGTGGCGAACATCACCTCAATGCGGTAGTCCTTCGACACGCGCGTGGCGTACTCGAAGGCGTGGAAGGGCTGGTGCGTCTGCTTGTATCCCATGGCGTACTCGGACAGGCACGGCTCGGTCACCACGAACAAGCTGCGCGGGTTGACGTGCAGGCGGGGGTACCACGGGCAGTCCACATGCTGCAGGTGCATCACGGTCGTCGAGACGAGGTTGAGCAGTCCCACATACGCGCCAACCGCGCGAGGCTTGCGGTGCACCGGGTAGCCCGAGAAGTTCCCCACCATCTCACTCACCTGGACCACGTTGGGCGGAGATGGAATCAGCCCGAGGAAGAAGAAGCGATAGAGCACCTTCTGCAGCGCCGGCGCGCGGGCAATGGGGAAGGCCAGCGTGTCCTTGCCAGGCACGCCAAGCTCTGTCTCGTACAGGTTCACGCAGTAGCGAGTCTCCTCTGCCACGTAGGCAGCGCGCGGGTCCTGCAGGAGATGCAGCAGCTCCTCCGCGATGATTGCCTCCTCGGCGCGGGAGATGATGCCTTGATACCCGACAAGGCCCCTGACGAACATCTTTCGCAGCCCGTACACGCTACGGGGCTGGCCGATGCTGTCTGGTGTTGGCGCCAGCAGCTCGCCTTCCAGCATGTTGCTGTACGCACCTTCGTCGTGGTGCTGCCTGCGCCGCACGTCGTCGAGGGCTTCCTCTACCCCAGCGGCACCTGCTGCTGCTGCTGCCGTCGCTGCAGCTCTCGCCGCGTACTCGCCCATGATGCTCGCCATGCTGTTTGCTTCGCCTGCTCTGCCCGTGCCCGAACCATTCCCGCTGGTGCCGCCGCCCGTCGTGGATGCGCTGGGCTGCTGCTGTTGTCGGCGTGCGACACCCCACGAGTTCATGCGCTGGCGGCTGTCGAGCTCCTTGCTCGCCAGGACGCTGTTGTACAGTGCCGAGTCGCGCGGGATGGTGGTCCAGCCCTCTTGTCCGTGGAACTCACTCGCCGGCAAGCCGCCCATGTCGATGTCCTGCTCTCCGCCGTCGGTGAACTCCACCACGGAGGCGGCCTGCTCCTCCAGGGCCTGCCGCATCATGCGCTGCCGTAGCGCGGGCGATGGCCGAGGAGCCTCCAGCGCATGCTCGTCGATGCCGTCGTAGAAGCCGTACTTTTTCGGCAGCGGCGACAAGTACGACGCGGGGGCGGTGTCGTCCATATAGGTGCCCCCTTGCTGCTGCTGCTGGCGATCCCGCTGTGCCCGGTACCGCTGGCGTTGAGAAGACGACTCGCCTGCGGGACTGTCTTGCGTGAAGCTTGCCGCATCGGGGAAGGGCGACGCGCCGCGGTGGTGCGCGCTGTCCCCAACCACACGACCGACGACGGCGCGGCTGCCGTGCTGCTTCTTGTGAGGGGGTATGAAGACGTGCTTCGGCGCTTCCGCCCCCTTCCCCTGCGATGGTGACGGTGAAGAGGAAAAAGAGGAGGACGGCATCGACCAGTTTGTGTGGGTGAACTGTCGCTGGCGGCGGTGAGGGGACGCTGCACTGGCTCGCACCGGTACGCCGCGAACGTCCTGCGGCGCGCCAACCTTGAACCACAGCCTCACACTCCTGTGGAGCATGGCCGCAGTCAATCGATGGATTGACTAAAAGTAGGTCTGCTTTCTCAACACACACACACACACTTCTATCGCTTCTGATGCTTGCAGGACGGATGGGAGGAGGTTGCAGGCAGGGAGGTCACGCCAGCTCGCCCGCACCACAGATAAACACACACACACACACACACAGGATAGATGCTTTCCAACGAGCACTGTCTCTCATCACCTCCTCCTGGCGTCTGGAGCTGGGGGAGAGGGAGGGTGGGGAGGGTGGTAGTCGTTCCGTCAGGGGCTATCGGTACTGTATCGCAACACAAAAAAGGAAGGGGTTTTGGAAAAGGAGAGAAAGAGAGAGTGCGAGAAGGCGGAAGACAGCGGAGTGAATGGCGGATAACAGAATAGAAATCATGGAAGCTACGGCCGCGTGTGCTTGGGGAAGGCGCGAGCGCGTACGATCACAGGAAGGGGGGGGGGGGGTAATCAGAAGAGAGGAAAGTATGTAATACGGTAAGTGTTGCAAGTCTTTGTTCGTTGCTAAGTCCAAGAAGCGATGAACATTGGGGTCAGGGAGAGAGGGAAAGAGGAGGAGGAAGAGGGGGGGGGGATTCACAATATTGCCTGTCCCGTATCCCCTCTCCCTCTTGCCCCCCCCCTCCCTTCCCCTTCGTTTGGCATCCGCCACAATCCTTCCTAAAGGCGACTTACATCTTGATGGCGAGCTCGTGTCCTTGCAGAATAGCCAGCTTCGCGTCCAGCTTCCTGGTAAAGTTGCAGCCGCCAATAGAGTGCACGTGCGGCGTGCCGTCAAGCGCAGTGAGCAGCTCCTTGTTCGATTCCTGCCCCGTGCACAGGACGATGGAGTCCACAGGGAGCTTCACCTCCTGGCCGTCCTTCTCGTACGTCAGCACCTCTCCATCAAAGTTCTTGTACTCCACTCCGGCGACTTCCTTCACGCCGGCGAAGCGCAGCTCGATGCGGTGGATCCAGCCGGTGGTGGCGCCAAGCTTGGCGCCGACCTTGCCCTTGGAGCGCTGGAAGAGCGTCACCTGCCTCGCGGCCGACTCAACCTTGGGCTTCTGTACCCCGCCCGGGTTCGTGATGCTGGGCTGGATGCCCCATTTCTCCTGGAAGCCTGTCGGGTCCTCCTGGCCGTGCAGGGCCTCGTTCGTCGAGTTGGCGAACCGCCTCTCGTTGTTCGCCGAGCTGGTGGCGGGGTTTACGAGGAACTCGGCCATGTCGAAGCCGATGCCGCCCGCGCCGATAACCGCGACGCGCTTGCCTACCTTGTCGGGGTGCGCAAGCGCCTCGGTGTAGGAGAAGACGTTGTCACGGCCCTCAATGCCGGGAATGATCGAGTTCGACTTCGTCTTTGGGTTGCAGCCAGTGGCGACGACGATCTCGTCAAAGTTGCCGGCTGCGAGGGTCTGCGGGGTGGCCTCGGTACCCATGTGCACCACCACGTTCGGCAGCGCCGCCAGCGCCGCCGTCCAGTACTCGATGCTGCTCTGGAACTCCTCCTTGCCTGGGATGAGCTTCGCCAGGTTGAACTGCCCGCCAAGGGTGTGCGACTTCTCGTACAGCACCACATCGTGTCCTCGACGTGCGAGTGTGATGGCGCTGGCTGCCCCGGCAGGGCCGCCTCCGACAACGGCAATCCGCTTCTTGCTCCCCGCCGCCACCGGCCGTGCGGCGCGTTCCTCCTCGTGGCAGGCCTCGGGGTTCAGCATGCAGCTGGCGATTTGGCCGCGGAAAATGTGATCCAGGCACGCCTCGTTGCACCCGATGCAGACGTTAATCTGGTCCTCCTTGCCCTCCATCATCTTCTGGACAAAGAACGCGTCGGTGAGGAAAGGCCGTGCCATGCCGACGAGGTCGGCGTCGCCGTTCTCGAGCACCTCCTCCAGCACGGTGGGGTGGTTCATGCGGTTGACGGCGATGATGGGCGTAGTGATGCCCTTGTTGCGGAGGTGCGTGCGGACCGCGCGGGTGGCCCAGGTGTAGCCGCCACGCGGCACCGACGTTGCGATGGTCGGAATGCGGGCCTCGTGCCAGCCGATGCCGGTGTTGATAATGTTCGCGCCGGACTGGGCGACGCGCTCGGCCAGGTCAAAGACCTCCGCTTGCGTGGAGCCATCCGGGACCAAGTCCAGCAGGGATACGCGGAAAACCACGAGGAAGTCGTCGCCGACGGCCGCGCGCACCGCCCTCAGCACCTCGAGAGGAAACCGAACTCTGTTCTCATAGCAGCCACCGTAGTCGTCCGTGCGCTGGTTCGTGTGGGCAGCGCAGAACTGGTTGAGCAGGTACCCCTCCGAGGCCATGATCTCGACCCCGTCAAAGCCCGCGGTCTTTGCGACCACCGCGAGGCGCGCGAAGTCCTCGACGGTCTTCTTAATGAGGTCGACCGACATCTCCGTCGGGATGATCTTGGTGTGCGAAATCGGGCTGAGGAGAGGCGATGGCGCCACACACTTGTCGCCGTTCGCATACCGCCCCGGGTGGAGCATCTGCAGCACCACGTGGCCGCCGTGCTCGTGGACAGCATCCGAGACCCGCTTCAGCTCCTGCGCGTCCTTCGCCGTTTTCAGCACGGGCTCGCCAGGGTGCAGGAGGCCCTCTTCGCTTGGGCTGAAGCCGCCTGTGATGATGAGGCCGGCGCCGCCCTTGGCGCGGTCGGCGTAGAAGCGGGCAAGGCGCTCGTACGGCTTTGTCAGCACGGAGTTCTTGCCGCTCATGGGACCCTCCAGTCCCGTGTGCATGCTACCCATCACCACGCGGTTGCGGAGCTTCGTGAAGCCGAAGTCGAGTGGCTCCAGAATCTTTGGGTACTTCTTCATGGCTTCGGCTCTCTCTCTCGCTCTCCTCTCTCGACGATGCCGTTGGCTGGTGAAGGAAGGGAGTGGGGATGAGCACAAGCAATGGAAGCGAACCGAAACAAAGGGAGACCTTGCGTGAGAGTGATACGTAGGAGGGAAAGGACCTGTGTAGCTTTGAACGTAGTTGCGGGGAAGACATTGGGAGAAGAGAAGAGGAGAGGAGAGACAAGGGTATGATAGTGCCTTTCTACACGGTCCCTCCCTCTCAATTTCCTCACGATGTGGGAGGGCAATCTCTCTCGCTCTGCTTCCTTCCTCTGTTTACTTCTGTGGTTTTGCCCCTTTCCATGCCGCTCAACGGACGTCCATAAGGGAAAAAGAGGGAGCGTGTGGGACCATATGTGTGTGTGTGATGCAGTTCTGCTCCCCTTCAACCTCCCGTCTCACGCAGCACCAGCGGCAGCGGTGGGGGCGGGCGGTGGTGGCTTCGCGGAGATGGTGAGGGCGTGAATCTCTCCCGAGAGCAGTTCCTTCTCAAAGAGGTTGTTCACCATGCGGTGCCTTTCCAGCAGCGCCACTCCGCCGAAGGCCGGGGAGACAATGCGCACATTGTACTTTCCCTCATCCGCGCTGACAGTTTCTACAAGAAGCTCTGTCGGTTTCAACGATTCGGTGATGCGTTGACGAATCGTTTCCTCCATGATTCGGTAGTCCCCCCCTGTGCGTCCCTGCGTGTGTGTGTGTGTGAAAGTGTGAAAGTGTGCTGCTGATTGTGCGTGCTTGTGTGTGGCTGTCAATATTCTGCTCATATCAAAGAAAAGGGAAGGGGTAGAGAGGGGAGGCAGCATGTAGGAGAAGGGGGACGGAGATTGAAAAGCGACGCGGCACTGTCTCGCAGCCCGTTGAATGAGTGATGGAAACCAAAGTTCTGCAGCGTCGACGCTTTTGCCTCTACTCAGCTCTTCTTCATTCGTGTACATGTGTGTGTGTGTGTGCTTTAATCTGTGAAGAGGTTTGCAAAGTCATCCGCTTCCACCGCCTTCACCGCCCTCTCCAGCTGCGCGGTGTCCACCTTCGAAGAAAAAGGCGGCTTGACATTTGCTGCTGCTGCTGCTCCTGACACTGTCCCACGCCCTGCCTCTGCCCACGTCAGCGCGCGCTGCGGGGCCCCCACGCCTGCCGCCGTGGCGAAGCTCACGAGCTGCTGAGACGGGAAGACGACCCCGACGACCGGCGCCGGGCTCTCGCGGTCGTCAAGAGCGCCGTCGCGCGACGGGTGAGAATGCAGGAATGCCGCAATGTAGTAGTCGCGTGCATCGTAGAGGGCGGTGCCGGCGTCGTGCCCTGACGACTGCTCCATAGCAGCCAGCGTGACGCTGCCAAGGAAGTAAGTGAGCTCGCGCTGCTTCTGCGCGGCGGACGTTTCGGCAGACGACAGGACCTGCGCGAGAGCAACTTGGTGCGACGCTATTGTGTGGTCGTCACGGAGAGTGGGCTGTGCGGCCCGCCAGTGTCTCACCAGTGTGTGGTTGACGCCGGTGTGGTACAGGAGCTGGCATAGTGAGGAGACCACGCGACGTGGCAGCCCCATCCCACCGCCTCTCTGCAGCTCCCGCGGCGACGGCACTGCTGTTGCTGTTGCTGCTGCTTGCAGGAGCACGAGGCGAGAGATGACGGCGACATCAGGCACTGCGTGCAGGTGAAAGAGAAGCAGCTTCACCAGCATCGATGGCTGTCTCAGCGCGCTTGCGAGGCGAGGGGAAGTCAGACAGGGAACTCGCCCGTCTCCATCCAGCTGGCTCTGCAGCACGTCCTGAAGCGCGTTGTAGCCCACAGCACAGTAAAGGGAGGTCGCTACTAGGGCCTGCGAGGCAGTGGCAGGCGTAAACGTTGGCGAAGTCGCAACGACACACACGCCGAGCAGTTCGAGGAAGGAGAGGTAGAGGTGCCGGGAGGCGGGCGGGCAGCCGGCCAGCGCTGTTCTCAGGCGCTCCCCCAGTTCATCCTTCTCCGGGACTTCGCTGTTGCCAGAGGCTGACTCGGCAGCAGCAGTCGCGTTGCTGGCGCTGGGAATGGGAAAGCCTCCGCTGGCGCGCTGGCAGCACTGGCCGTCCCCTCCCTCTTCCGTGACAGGAAGAGAGCCGAGAAGCTCCTCCTGCTCCTGTGCGGCTTCCCCTGCCAATCCACTATCCCCGTCGTCATTGTCGGCTCCGTTGCCATTGAAGTCCTCCTCATCCGCGTCACCGGCGTTGGGTACTTCTGTAACGCCACGTGCTTGCTCCTCCGCACACAAGAGCGCAGGCGCCACCGAGGGCACGTGTCCCGACGAAGCGAGCACGCAGGGGAGGTGCAGCTGCCCATCGGCGTCCGCGAAGACATGGGACAGGAGCACTGGCCGCTTTACCTCTTCTGGTGTCTGAAATGCAAAGGCGAGAAGGTGCGACAAGGCAAGTGTCATGCATTTGATGGCACGCCGCTCCTGCTGCTCCGCGGCGCTCACGGTCTTGCCGCTTTTGTCGAGAGCGGCGTCCTCGCCCTCCCCCTCCTCTTCCTCGGGCGTGGGGTGGAGGAGAGTGTGCTTCATCAAGGACCACGCCAGCGAGCCCGTGCCAAACACCGGCTCCCACGGCCTTTCCTCTTGTTCGCGCGTGGCGTCGTCGTCCTCTGGGGACGGCGGCTGCAGCAGTGCCTCGGCCACCGGACCTGCCGGCAGCCCGGACCAGAGGAGCGCGGAGACGACCTTCTCCCACGCCACCTCAGCTGGCAGGGAGTCCAACAGCTGCTTCCGCGTCGTCAAGAGGGGGATGGCGCCTGTCTCCGCCACGCTGTGGGCCATGCTCTGCACCGCAAGCCGGTTCACGTAGCCGGCAACAATAGGGCGGGCCACGGCGGCGACGTCCCTGCTCGCACACTCCGCGACGAGGTTGCTGATGCTGCTCGTGTTGTTGTCGCGGGGGCCGCCGTCTGCGATGTCGTTCGCATCGCCAACGGTGGCGAGCGATTGCAAGACTTTGAGAAGCACGTAGAAGGAGGGCTGCCCGCGCGCCATCAGCGCCGCCGTTTCCGCATCAGTCATGTCCCTCCACAGCAGCGACGACGGGTTTTGGGCCTCCTCCCTCAGCCAGGGCAATCCCACGTGCTCCTGCGCAATGGACAGGACGGCAGCACGAATACCAAGCAACGCGTTGTGGGCCTCGCTGGTTCCGCCTGCGCCTTGGGCGAGGACGGCGGTGGGCCCACCACAGCCGCTTACGAAGGAGTGCGGCGGGTACTGAATGTCCTTGGCGGCGCGGTCGACAGGGCCCAGGGCAACGCGCGAGCGGGCGGGCTGGACGGGGCCATCGTCGACGCCGTCGCCGTCGCCGCTGCTACTGTCCGGCAAAGCCGACGAGGAGGACGAGGACGAGAGCACCCTCGACAGAAGATAGCTTGTCCGCTTCTGGTGCTGCTTCGAGGGGGAGCCTCTCGAAGGAGCGGCAGACACGACGTCGTCCGTGGCTGTTCTTGTGGTGGTGGTGGTGGGCCTGAGTGAGGCCCGCCAGCGGGAAAGGGCGGTCTCACGGCCCAGATGGGTGGCCATCAGCCCCGTCGCTAGCCTTCCCTCCGCCGTCCCAGAGGCGCCTTCCATGGCGACGAGGGCGAAAAGAGTGGCAACGGCATTGCTTCCGGCGTGGAAGATGTGAGGAAAGTTGCGCACGCACTGGTGGTGCAGCTGCTGCCAAAACGCGCTCATGGTCAGAGGCCGGTGTGTCGAGGAGGGGCTGAGGGCACCGGAGAACTCAAAGGAAGACGACACGGCTGTAAAGACCATTCGCGACCACTCCCGCAACTGCCGATGCTCTTCCGCTCTCTGCTGCTGCTGCGGAGGGACGCCACCGCCGCAGTCGTCAACCAGCTGCACCACGGCATCGGCCAGCTTCCCACTGAGGACTTCCATGTGAGCTTCATAACTCGTAGCGGCACCGCCACCGCTGCCCCGCGTGTCATGACGGAGATAGGAAGAGGGGCTGCTGCTCTTCGCGGCCGACAGCTTGCCCCCCCCGCGTGGCAGGCGACGCAGCTGCGCGGTGCTTGCGTTCAGCATGCCCACCACCGTCATCAACGCACAGAGCGCCAACCAGCACTCCAACTCTGCAAGCGGCCTGGGAGCTGCTTCGCAGGCGAGAGGCACGATGCTGTGGCGAAGCAGCAGGCGCGTGAGGCTGGTCGCGCTGTTCGACGGCTGCTGCTGCCCTACTTCTCGGGCGGCGTCCACCTGCATCACACGCGGGAGCAGCGGCGTGCTGATGGCGTACTTCGCCTCCCCAGACACGAGCGCCGCAGCCGTCACGGACTGCAGTGCCTTCTCGTACGCTGCTTCTTGGCCATGTGGGTAGAAGAGCTCCGGCGTCAACACGAGCGGGGGCCTCGCTCCGTCAGGGGAGGAGGCCTCCAGCAGGGTGGACATCACCCCTGCCTTGTAGGCTCGCACTCGAGCACGAGTCACCTTGCCATTGCTGTCGCTGTCCCCCGTCACCACCGAGAGAAACTCCCTTGTGACAGTGTCAAAGAGGCCGGGCAGCGGGCGTGCGGGTCGCCCACTCACCTCCAGCGGCACCTGATCTGGGTTCATGACCCACCACAGCCGAAACAGGGTCAGGGGAACATGTGGGGCCCGCCTGAGCTTGCGCTGGCGCAGCAAGTACTCGAAAGCCACATGGAAGGAGAAGGGCGACGCCAAGAGCAGACGCACCAGACAAATCTCCGCGGCCTCGCACAGCAGCGAGGACGAGGCGGACGACAGCGGCAAGCAGGAATCCTCGTGGCTAAAGCGTCCGCGATGAGGGAGAGCGGCGCGCAGCAGTGTCGGCAGGCGAGGCTCGACATGCCTCTTCCTGGTGCCCGCCGTCTCCATGGTGAAGAAGGCAGTGAGAAAGAGTTGCTCCAGCAAGGCCGTGGCAAACTCCGCGTCTTCCAGTAGGAAACGTGGCGGCGTCGTCGAGGTGCTTGCCGCTTTGCCACTTCTTGTGGCGGCTGCCATTGTGGCGATCTCGTCCAGCAGATCTGGCAGCACACGCGCGGCGTCCATCGCGGTGTGCACAGGGTGCCGCTGCACAGCCACATGCACATACCGTCTGCGGGTTCCACCCGGCTCGCTCGGGGTGGTAGTGGTGGTGGCATCCAGGCTCTGCTGTTTCCCTAGCAGCGTGTGGTAGCGGTGCAGGATGGGGTCAAAGATGCCGTCGCCCCGGTGCTTTTCCAGCGCTAGTTTGGCAGTTTCCAGGTTAGGAAACAGGTGCTGCGGGAACACGCGGGGACTGGATGACGAGTGGGGGAGCAGCCTTTGCAGAAGGGGCGAGCAGCTCCCCTGGTCCCGTGAGGAAGGGAGAGGGGAAGAGGCAGATGAAGAAGAGGAGGAAGAGCTCGACTGAGCGGTGAACTTTCCCTGCGAGACCTCCTGGAACGCGTCGGCAAAGGTTGGCCTGCGCGGAGGAGCCGCTGTGGCCGGTCCTGTTCCTGCTGCTGCGGAACGTCCCTGTCGGGTCGAGAGCGCGGCAGCAGCGCATCTGCCCGTCAAACAAGAGAGGTACCTCAGGTGTCGCATACTCCTATCACGAAGCAAGAAGATCTGTATTAAGGAATAGGGAGTTGCTATACCTACACACACGTGAAGCCGTCAGATGGCGAGGGGGGGGGGGGGGTGATGAACATAGCCGGAGGAGGACTCAGCGAAGTGAGACGAATGGATGGAGGGTTGTGCGACTGTTTGGATGCCTCTGCACACGCTTCTTCCCATCCTGCTATCCATCCCCCTCTCTCTCTCTCGTGTCTTGTTGTCGGCAACAAGGAAGATTCTACGATGTATACACAAGTGAGACATGTGGGAAGACGAAGATGGGGGAAGGTGGAGGATAGGCCCACCTGGCCTCCTTCTCTCCTCCGCGGTAAAACAGTGCTACCCCCTCCCCTCTGCTTCGTCACTCTGCCGCCGCGGGGCGGGGGGTCGACGCCTTCGGGGGCAATGGCGGCACCATCGGCTCGCTGCTCACGTTGGTTGGGGACGACGCGTCAGCGCTGGCGGGGGTCGGATCGCGTCCACCAGCGCGCCTGTCGTCGTTCTCTGAGGAGACCTTCACCGTGCACTGCTTAGGCACCGAGGCGGGCCGCGGCTTCTCGTCCGGGGTGGCTCCAGGCTTTCCCGTCGCGGCCCGGGTTGAAATCGACACCTTTCTGGTTGTGCGGGTTGCGGCGGGTGATGGTGTGGAGAGAGAGGTTTTTCGCGCTCGCGTCGTGCGGCTCTCGCCCGTCGCGCTTGTCCCCCCCTCAGCGTCTTCACCCTCGTCATACCCGTCCCCATCGTCCTCGTCGCCACCACCATGACCAGCGTCGCGGGCGGCATGTGCGGCTGCCTTCTCTGCCCGGATCTTCCGCGCAACGTGCGCCAACGCCGTCATTTTAATGGAGTTGGTGCCCGGCGCAATGTACATGTGGTTCGACAGAAAGGAAGCAATAGCGATAGACAGCGCGCTGTGGGAGGGCGGCGACGCGAGTGTTGGCAGACTGGCAGAGACAGCTCCAGAGACCGGCCGGCTCGACCGCATCACGAGATTACGAGGGGAGGAGAGCCGCTCGTGAACGCTTTGCCTGCGCATCAGCCGCTCCTGCTTTGCTTGCGTCGCGGCAGGGTCCTCCCTTCCGTCCTCTTCCTGCTCCCCCTCAGGCGCCACCACCCCGCTGTTGTCGTTACTCGGGATGGCGCTCTCGCCACCCTCGTCGAGGGACGCTGACGTGTGCAGGGCGGGCGGGCTGTTCGCCTCGGCGGCCTCCCTCGCGCGGCAGAGGAGGTACTTGTGGACCTTCTCCAACCACTCTGTCAGCACCGCCTTCACCACGAAGAGCTGTCTATCCTGCCGGTTGCTGACAAAGTCGTGCACGAGGATGGCATTGTGCCGATTCATGTAGACAGAGGCGGGGGCGTTCTCCACAATGACGCAGCGCTCCATGGACCGCCCCAGACGCGAGAGGTCCTTCGTATAGTTCATGTTACTGTACCACCGCACGTCGCGAAAGATGTGCTGGTCGAAGATGTCATTGGCCGGGTCGAGGCGGGCGACTACCGGTCTCGCGTACGCCTCGACGCTGGCCGTCCAGAGCACTATTTCGAGTCGCAGCCCCTCGTACGACGGGTCCTCGGCCCGTGCGTTGGCGGCAGCGTTCGGCGCCTTAGCGAAAATGCCCGTGTACTTGAGAGCCTCGTCGTAGAGGCGATCTGTAGTGCTCTTCACTGGTAGCGGCTTGTACAGTGGACGTGGGTAGAGCGAGCGCAGATACTTGAGCAGGTGAACCGCCCCGGGCCGCAGCAGGGCTGGGCCGAGGACGTGGTTGTTGCACAGCGTCTCGTCAAGGTCAAACACGACCGTTGCGGTGCGTTCCTTCTCGGCGGCGTTGGCCAGCAGTGGGATGAGCACCTGCTTCACATGGCCCGTCGGCGAACCGGTGTGGGAGCCGGGGTCCGTCTTGGCCGTCGCCTTGGCAGCGTGTGCGATGGGGTAGGTGCACTTCATGGAGCCGGTGGCGGGTGGCGCGGCGGTGGCGGCAGCTCCGCTGGAGAGTTTGCGAGCGACGCCGGCGCTTCGCGGCACTGGTGGTTGCCCGGACGACTCCGATGTGTTCGCCCCGAGCGACTGCCTGCGCCGGGCGGCGTCCTGTGGCGTCGGCCGCGGTGTGACGCCTCCTGACGGACCAGGAGACGCCGCACCAGCAGCGGGGGCAGCAGGACTGCCTCTGGCTGACGGCGGGGCCGCTGTTTTCTGCGCTTCGGTGCTTGCTGCTGTCGCATCGCCCTCTTTCGGTACGTCGCTGGTGCGCCTCCTGCTCAGAGAGGCGGCGGTGGGGGCGGCGAACGAGCCCCTGGCGCGTGGGGTAGGTGTCTGTCTGCCTTCAAACATCTCCGTCGTCTCCCTCGTGCTGAGTACGCTGCGGCTATTGCTGGTAGTGCTGTTGCCACTGCGCGTCGATTTGGCTGTCTCCGCTGCCGCTGCCGTGCGTGGCGTCGTCGATGCAAGCACGGCCCCTCCTTGACTCGTGCTCTGCGCCTGCGCATCACCACCAGTCACCTTCGTCCCTTCCTCTTCTGCTTCCTGGGCTATGGCGCCATGGCCGCACTCGCCGCCGCTACCGCTCTGCACGAGCACGGAGACCGAGGGCATGGTCCGCGCTGGTGTCGTCTCATATCCCGCCGTGTCTGCTCCCCTGAGGAGCATCGCCGCTTTCGTCATTAGCGGGGTGGTTGGTGCGATGATCCTCTCTTCCGTAGTGATCCAGTTCTCCTCTTCCCCCTCTAATCTGCTGCTGCTGCTGCTGCTGTTGTTGCTGGACTCGCGCTCGGCTGCTGCCCTCGCCTTGGACTCGGGGTGCGTTGGCGTGGGACTCGTCCTCCGCGAGAGCTCGTGGTCTGCCGCCTTGTCCCTTGTTGGCACCCGCTGGTGGGCCGTGGCGCCATCGGCTGGGGCGGAGACGAGGAAGGACGAGCTTGACACGGAGACCTCGCGGAGCGGGGTGACCAACTCCGACGGCTCATGGTCGTTGCTGAGGGTGGTGGGGGCAGGGGACACGGACGGTGTTGTGTCGCCGTTGCGCAAGGTGCTCGGGGCAGAGCGTGGACGGGAGTGGAAGCTCGACGCCGCGCTGCGGTACCGCAGCCGTGGCGACGACTGCAGGCTGTGTGCAGTGGGGTTCATGCGCTTCCGGCGCCTCTGTCGCTCGAGGCGCTGCACCGTCTGTATGTGCAGCCTCTGCTTCGCCGTCAGAGGGCTATGTCCCGTCAGGTCAGAAAGGCCGCCCTGCCGCGTCGACTCCTCCAAAAGAAGGGAGAACTCCTCTTCATCGCTCTGTTGGGGCTGCGACGTTGCCAGAGGGATTGCCAGAGGCTTTGGCAGACTCTCGGGAGCCGTTGCGGGGTCGCACACCGTGAGAGAGTCCATCGCGATGCTCTTGTTCATGTTCGCGGGGTTGCTCCCGACAGCCGCCTGCTCGGCATCATCATCATCATCATCAACTTTGGCGTCGCCATAGCTGCTGTTGTGTCTGCTACCCCGACGCCGGACACGACCGTCCGCTTTTCTGCCTGCAACATCCCTCTCGTCACCAACAGTGGTCCAGGTGCTCTCGCGCGATTGTGTGGGCTGCCGCGGTGGTGGCGAAGCCTCGCCGCCCGCGGCCTCCGCCGGACTTGCTGCTGCCAAACTACTAGGGTGACTGGTGGCGCTCCCTGACGTTGTGGCGAGTGTCGACAGGGGCATGGTAGGCAGCAGACTCCCGCTGCCCATCGCATTGGGTTCGTTGACTGTCGCTGCTGCAAGCTCGATGGACGCCCCTTCTTCGTCCTCGGGGTTCCGGTGCGCGCTGGCGTCGCGGACGGGCCGGATGGGGGGCAGCTCCTGGCTGCCACGAGTCCGGACCGCCACCGGCATCGCGACCCACACCGTATTTTCCTGCTTCGAAGGGCTGGGGGTGGCTGAGTGCCCGCAGGAGGCGCGGCGCGAGGTCGGACTGGCAGCCCGGTTGGTGCTCCCCGTAGAGGATTGGAACGGGTTGGTTTTGAGCGGTGTTGAGAGACGCGGGGCCGCCCCGCCACTGTCGGCAGCCACCGCGGCTGCAGCGGCGATGGCGGCAGACGCCTCCGCGTTCGACGGTTGTGCGCGTGGGGTTGCTGGTCGCTTCATTCGCTCTACCCCACGTGGCGTTGTCGCCGTACCGGCTGAGGGCGGCGCGAGCTTCTCCACGACAAGCTGCGGTGGCGCGGAGGAGGGGAGGAACTCCTTTGCTGCTGCTGCGGTGGCGGTGGTGGTGGGGGTGTCATGGTGCGGAGACGACCCTAGTGGTGGTGGTGTTGTTGCTGCAGTGCTCGAGCTTCCCCGTCTGCCCGGGTTCTTGGGGGTTCGCGGGGTGCTTGCGATGTCCTTCGCCGGCTCCTCCTCCGCGCGCAAAGCGGCAGCAGCAGCAGCAGCGTCTGTGCTACCGCTACCGCCCGACTCGGGTGTGCCCGCCGCCCTCTCCCTCTTGGTCGTCGTCGCTACCGAGCGTCTGCGCTTGGTCGGGGTTGTGGGTGTCTCCCCCCCATCTGGCTTGAGCTTCTTGGGTGACGGCACCGCACTGCTGCTCATGCTGACGTAGCCGGTGTCGGTAGAGAACGATACGCTCGCGCTGGCCGTATCCTTGTCACCCTTGTGGTAGCGAGGAGAACCACCGGCGAGAAGGGAGGCGCTAATGGCGTCCTCCCTCTCGGCTACTCTGCGCGCCTCCGCCGCCGCCGCTGCCGTATCGCTGTCTCCGGGCTCTGCGCTGGAGAACGCCTTCTTGCTGCTGCCGCGCCGCTTGCTTCGGCTCTTCGCCACGTCCTTGGACGGGGGACCGGAGCCAGCAGGTGGTGACGGGGTCTTGGACCCCCTACTCTCCGCGCCGTCCCTCCTTCTCTTCGTCTTGTCAGACTTGGCGTGTGCGGGTGATGGCTGCGCGGCGGCAGAGAAGGAGAGGGACGAGGTCGACGGGGAAAGAGGGGGCAGACTGGCTTTGGAGCCGCGCTGCTTGCCTTCCTTCACCGCGACGTCCTTGCCACCACCAGCCTCGCGCGTCGCCGGGCTGTGTACGGCACTAGCACTCCCTTTACGCTTCGCAGTGCTCGCGCCGGCATTGCTTGCCAGTCGCGACGGCAGACTGTCCTTCTGCTGAGGCGCTGCCGACGGTGGTGTGGTGCCGGGTACTGCCGCGGGTGCCGTCCTGCTCGTGTTTCTCGACTCTGCGGCGGCGCCGTTGCTGTCCGTCGTCAAGGAGGGCCCGCTGTCGCTTGTGTACGAGTTGCGGCGACTAGAGTTCATGCGCTGGAGGGGAAGGACTGTGGCGCTGTCACCGGCGCCGCCGACATCCGCAGAGGTTTTGCGGCTGCTGCTGGCGGTGGGCTGCAGGTACGCCGGTGTCCGAGGAGAAGAGCTGCCAAGGGCCCTATCCTCTCGACGGCTTTTCGAGGCTGGCGCGGATGTTGGGCGAGGGGTGGACATGGCGGAGGAAAACGATGTTTCCCGTGCTCACAAAAGTAAGAAACACAAAAGAGCCCGCGACAAACACTCGGACAGAGGGGGATGTGTGTCTACGGGGTTACGTTCGCAATGCGAAAAAAAGACGTTTTTGTAGAGAGACACACAGACAGAGAAAGACAGAGGAGGCAGCAAACAACACAACAGCGACGTCCAAGAGGGTATACGATGATGGTGGGGAGTGGGTGTAGTAGCTCGAAGGGGAGGAGAACAACCCGTTTTGAGAGGAAAAGAGAGAGAGAGAGAGGGACTGTGCGTATAAATGTGCAAATGAGAGAGTGAGAGTGCGGGAACGATAACGATGAGGTGGTGGTGGTGGTGGTGTGCTTCCCAAAGAGAATGTTGTAATGTTGCCTCCCTCCCTGCACACGTATGCAGGAGGAGGCAACGAAGAAAGATGGAAGAAGGACTAGCAGGGGAGAGAAACGCTACTCTGCTTCTCTCCTTTCTCTCTCTCTCCTTGGGCTTCTTCTCCTACGTACTATTTCCCTTTACCTTTACTGTTCTTTTTCCCCTCTGTCGATTGATGGCACGCTAACACACACCCTTCCCCCAGGGCAGAGGCGGCGGTGGAGAGAGGAGAGAAAGGAGAAAGAGGAGTCAGGGAACCACTCCTCCAGAAGCCAAACATGACATGTGTGTGCGTGTCCTTCCTTGTGGGTGCCTTGTCGCGCATCGGGGCTATCGGCCTCACCCCCACCCCTCTGGCGCGAGACTCACGCCGTGCCTTGTGAGTTCTGCTACGGAGTCACCCTCGGTGTCTGGTTGTTGTTCTTCTTGTTGCTCAAAGCGCTGTTGCCACCGGAGAGAGTGAGAAGCCCCCGATAGGGGTCTGAGGGAGTTCCCTCTGCCAAAATGGAGGGGGAAGCACGTCCGTGTATGTGGAAAGGGTTCACGGAGAGAAATGGAGTGTTGAGGGGGAGGGGGAGGGGGTGGGGTGGGGAAAGGAAAGGTTTTCTTCATCACTAGAAAGCATAAACGAGAGGCGTGTATACAGTTAGTGGACGTACGCAAGAAGGAAACGGGAGAAGAAACATGACAAACACGAGAAATAGGGGGGAGGGGGGGGGGGGGATGAGGGACCATCCGATAGCAGAAGCAGATGTCCGGTAGAAGCAAAGGGAATGCAAGGGGAAAAGAGAGAGAGGGGGAGGGGGAAAGGAAGAGGGAGTGGAACACACAGATACTATTGAGGGGGGGGGGGGGGGGAGGAGCTGCTACACCGTTGGGGGGGAGTGCGTGCGGGGCGGCGCGCGATACCGTGACGGACTGTCATCGTCGTCGTCTTCCTCGCTCTCATCGTAGGCGTCCTCGTCTTCCGCATACTCGCCCTCAAGGCTTTCGCTGTAGTGGTGCTGCATCGCTGACGGTGCCACTGCGGACAAGGGGCGGGAGCTGGCCCCCGGTGTGATGGTCTCGTACTCCTGGACGTGCCGCGCGTGCTCGCATTCGCGCTCCTCAGCAGCAAGGCGCTCGTCCTCCGCGTAGGTGTAGTAGTTTCCTTCCTCGTCATAGTAGCCTTCCTCGTCATCGTAGTAGTGGTAGTAGCCGTAGTCATCCCAGTAGCCCTCCTCCTCCTCTCGCCACTCGTCTTCGTTGCTAAATAGTGCTCCCATGTTGCCTTGTTCGGCATCCTCGGGATGCCGTGCAACGGGATAGAACGAGGCTTGGCCCTGGTCGGCAGCTACCACTACCGATGGCGAGAATGCGGAGACGCCGCTGGTGGGCCTTGACTGCTGCTGCTGCTGCCTGGTGGCGCTGTTGCTGCCGCCGCTGTGCTTGCCGTCAACGGTGGAGGGAATAGCTTGTTCCAGCGGAGTTGCGGGTGTCATTCCCGTGGCCGTGGCGCCGCTGCTCGCCGTCGTGACGGCACTCGTGCCGGTGCGTGGTGGTTCGACTTGCTTCTCCATCATCACGTTGAGGTGACCTCGAACCAGCGACGCGGCCACGTTCAACGCCTCGCGTGCGCGCTGCACAACATTCAAGCCGCCACCGCGCCAGGACGCACCACCACTCTTGCTGGTAGACGCAGTGGGGGCGGTGCCGGCGCCGGCTACTACTACTGCCGCTGTTGATGCCGCTGCTCCTTGTCTCGCTGCCTCGCTTGCCGGCTTTCTATCCGATGATGCGCTGGCTGCGGTGACGGTGGAGTGCAGAGAGGCCAGGTCGCCACGCTCTCGCCGCTGCGTTGGGACGCTGTTTGCGCTCGCGTTCCAGCCACTATTACTACTGGCGCAGCCGTGAGAGCGTCCGACAAGCGATGACCCACCGGCGCCAACGTTGCTGCTGCGCTTGAAGAAGCCGACGGGCGAGGCCGGGGGCATCATGGGCGGGGCAAGAAGGCTGGAAGGGGTGTCACCGAGGCGGCTGAGCTCCCGGATCGTCGGCGGCGTCCTGGGCTCCACAGGGGCGTGCACCACGCTGAAGAGACGTCGCTCCTCTTCGCGCTTCGGCGCGCCGCCATCCTCCCCTGCCTCGTCGACTGCGTTGCCCTTCCGGGGACGAGAGGACGCGGCGGTGGCCGCCGTCAAAGGGAGGAGGGACCTCGCGGGGAGTGCGCTGCCTGCGCCGTCGGCCGCGCGCAAACGTGGCGGTGAGGACGGGGTGGCGGCGGCGGCCGCGTAGCACCCGACGAGAGAGCCCGTGTTGTTGTTAGTTGGGCTCTGCAGGTCGCTGTGGTGGGGCTGGCTTGGCGCACACGAGAGGAAGGATCTGACAGCCAACGGGGGCCACCCATCCTCGCTGTCGGCGTCTTGATGGGGCTGCTGCTGATGTGGTGGGAGGCCCGTCTGTGTGGCTGCGGCGGTGGATGAAGCAAAACTGTTTTCGTTGTCACGGCCGAGGTCGGCGCCGGCGCTTCCCATCATGAAGGTTTGCAGCGGGGTGAGCATGTTGTGCCGCACCGCCAGTGCCTCCATCCACTGCACCCACCCCTCCACGTCGCTCTCCTCCAGCAACAGTTCAAAGTCGACAAGGTAGAGGAAGTCGAGCTCCAGCTTGTTTACCTCTGGCAACGGTATCCCGGCAATGTCGGCAAACATCTTGTTCAGCTTCCGCGAGCCGTACTCGTTGTACATCTTCGACGCCGTGAGGAGAGAGATGAGGGTCATGCGGAACCAGTTGGCCCACGTGATGCTGTCGTACGACGACACGCACTTGGCGGCAAAGCGCGAGAGGTACGCCAGGGCAGCCATGAAGACCAGTGGGGCCGACTCCTGGTACTGCATCTGGTGGTCCAGCGCGCTCAGCAGGCGCTGCACGGATTCTCCTGGAGGTAGGCACTCCATCCTCCTCCCCCCATGGCTGAAGGATGTCGCCGGTGCTGCGGGTTCCGGATACAGTTGCTGCTGCTGCTGTTGGTGCTGGTGAGGAAGCAGGCCGTGGTGCAGGGACCTGGCCCCGGTCGGCGAGCTTGCGTAGGAGACGGAGAAGGAGAGCGACTCGGTGCGCCGGTGGTAGTGGGTGGTGGGGTTGTCGAGCTTCGGGCCGATGCCGTTGGCGCTGTTGCAGCCCATCCCCGGGTGCATAGCGTGAGAGCCAGCGATGCAGGAGGAGGACTTTGAGAAGCAGGGGAAGGCGCCGGACTGAAGGGAGACGGGGGAGTCAAAGGAGTGCGCGCTGACGGACAGCGCGATGTTGTTGCGGCCGCGCAGCTTCTCCAGCTGCTCGCTGCGGTCCTCTGCTGACGCGTTCGCCACCCGCCAATCGCACTCGGCGATAATCTCGAGAATGGCTATCTCGTACAGTGGGGCGAACTGGTTGAGGAAGGACTTCCTCCCCGCACCGCCGCCGCGGCAGTCGTCGTGGTGCTGCATCATCATTTGCAAGCCGGAAAGCACCGTCGAGGCATCATCATCACCATCTGCTTTCGCCATCGCATCGCAGGAGCCCGACCTTTGATGGTGAAGCGAGGGCGACAAACTGGAGGGCGGGTCGGTAGTAGTAGTGGTGGTTGCTGCTGCTGTTCTTGTCGCGGCCGCTGCCACGGCGAAGGTGCTGCCGGTGCCAGCTTCCACTGCTTCGTCGCAGTGCTGGCGGGCAATGGCCTTCATGACGGCTGAGGAGAATGCCGTCGTCGTCGCTCTCCTCCTCCTCAGTGTGGTGGACACAGCGTCACGTTTGGCCGCGGTTGCCGTTGCCGCTGCACATGTGGGAAAGCCACCGCCGCCGCCGTCCGACAATGCGGCCGCGCCGGCAATGATGATCTCCTCCTCCGGTTCATCGTCCTCGGAGGAGTTGCGGGAGACGCCCTCGCCACAGCCGTTGCCCATGTTGTTTGCTTCGTCGTCGTCGTCCGAGTACTCAAACCCATCAATGAGCACCGTCCGCTTTGCCTTCCCGACGCCGCCGGTGTTGGCGAAGGGGGATCGGGCCAGGGTGGTGCTGAGGTTGGTCGGTCTCGTGCTGTAGCAGCTGCTTCCATTAGGATGATGGCCGCCAAGCCCGCCGTTGCTGCTGGTGGGAAGGGATGACGCCGAGGTCAGCGGCAGCGACGACGGCCGCTCGTGGCCGCGCACACCAAGAAAGGACATGTGCGTGGAGGCAAACCCAGTGCCGTTGTGGTCAACATCTTTGTCCTTGTCGCGCTCGTGCCGGGATGTGAGGACGGGCGAGCGCGGTGCCGCATCGCTCCGTGTCTCGTGTGGCGTGGTGTCCGCTCCTCCCGCAGGAGGCTCACCGGCGATGGGCGACGGAGGCCGCCGTTGCATATCCACTCCCCTTTTTCTTTCCTTGCAAGGGCGTGGGGGCAGTGCACTAGTACGATATGTCAAGAAGGGGAGAAGAAATGAATGAACAGAGGGGGGGGGGGAGGGTGATGCACGTGGTAGTGGTGGTGGGCAACGAGAAGAGTTGGTGCTACCTCGTTGCTGCTGCTGTTGTCTATGAAAGCTTTACGAAAGGTTATCCTCTCACGCGTATGCGGGGCGAGGAGGGGGAAGAGGGGGAAGAGTGGAGAAAGGGGTATAACGGAAGATGGGACAAGGGGAGAGGGGAGAGAGAAGGAACACACGAGGAAGTGGCCCGCAACGAGTCGAACGAAACAAAAGGAGGAAGAAGAAGCGATGACAGCAACAGTACTTAGAAAAGGAAGAAGAAAGGGTGACACAGGTTTACTATTCGATCGTTGATCGTTGATCGCTGATCCACCTCCTACGTTCTTCCCTGTCCCTCCTTCCCCTTATCTCACCTCCTCCGTACGTGTGTATGTGGGGAGGAGGGGAGGGGAGGGAATAGTGGAAGAAGCAAAGATAAAAGAGAGAAAGGAGCGTTGAGCTACCTACGAGGCAACGGAGGGAAGGGGGGGGGGGGATGGGTCGACGCTACATTCGTGTTTCCTGTCTTCCTGGCGTTCTTTGCACCCCCTTGTGGCGCACATCACACCCATCCCAGTGCTAGCAGGCATAAGCTGTCTTGGTTGAATCGAGAGCGCGCACATACGCGTAGGAAGGAGCAATCATTCCTTTCGGAAAGAAAGGCAGAAGATCCGGATAAAGGGAAAGGAACCGGGGGAGGGGAGCACGTCTCGCTTGAAAGAGCTTACACTCCTTCAAACGGGAAGCAGAGAGGGAGAGGAGGGGGGGGGAGTCTCGTAATGGTGGGTGAGAGGAAGTGGAAGTGAGATAGAGAAAAGAGAACAAGAGAAGAAAAGTCATGAGGGGAGAGCCGGATACACTCTTCTCGCATGTGTAGTACCGAGAGAAAGGGGAATGGGTGGGGACTGCACGCACACGCACACAGCCCAGCCATTCCCCCCCCCCCTTTTCTATCCCCGCTCGTATCCAACCACACACATACTGTCGCGCTTGGAACGACCACTGCTTCTTGGCAGGTTGAGAAGGAAGGAGGGGGGAGTCTTTCCGTATCCTTCATCGCTCTACTCGGCGGACAGGAGAAGGGATGAAGGAACGAGAGAGAGAGAGAGAGATGAGTGCGGGGGCTAATAGGAGTCGCATTGCACAAACTCGACAAGCTCGTCGATGCTGGCCAGTGTCGTGGCCCGCTTGACAAGCGCGGCGCCAAGACGCAGAGAGCGCTCCTTCGCGGCGAGCCTATCCTGCCTATCATTGATGCCGTCGAGGTCGGCGACGTGGGCGAGGCCAATGGTGCGGCGAATCATCTCTGCCCCCGCGAAGCCCACAGCGTCCGACATAACGCTTTCGCGAAGGAAGACGCCCGCGTAGCCCGGGAAGGCGAAGGTGGCGTCGTGCACGTTGCCAGGGGTGCTAGCGAGGGACAGGAAGTCCTCCTCGTAGTGCGTCCACAGCTCCTTGACGCTTGCCAAGAGCGTGGCCTGGGAAGCTGTTGTGCCGCGGGTCAGGTTCGTCGGTGCGCGGCTTGCGGGCTCCTCGGCCGCCGCCACCACCACCGGGGACGCGTCCTTTCCTCTTCCATCCTCCCGCGGCTGCTGCTTTAGCAGGGCGGGCAGTGCGAGGTAGTTTATGAGAAGATTGCCCATCACGGTGCCAACATCGAAGCCCATGGGGCCGTAGAAACCGAACTCCGCGTCAATGGCCTTCACCCTGTTGCCGTCGATGAAGACGGAGCCGCTGTGGATGTCGCCGTGGATGTGGGCCTCGGCCTTGTTCATGAAGGTGTGCTTGAGCTGTGCCACCTTGACCTTCAGTCCTGCGTCCTGGCGCAGGAAGTCCTCGATGAATGCCTCCTGCTCCTCCTCGTAGTTGTTGCGCTCGTGCACGAGGTACGGGTCGGCAAAGAAGAGGTCCTCGGTGATCCGGCACATGTCCACGTTCGTCACGCGCTGCACCGCGCGCTTCTTCGCGGCAGGCGACTGCGCAAAGTCAGAGGTGTAGAAGTGCACCCGCGCCAGGTAGCCCGCGAGCAGCGGCACAACGTGTGCGTGGTGCCTGCCCTTGACCAACTCGGAACGCCAGATCACCATGTCGGACAGGTCCTCAACCACCGTCACAGCCATGGCGGAGTTGTGGAACAGAACCTTTTCCGTCGTCTCTGGGGCCACGGCGTAGTGGGCAAGGAGGGTGTCCGCCTCGAGCCGGTTGCGATCGAGGGTGAGGGGCCACGACTCGCCCACGCAGCGGACGTACGGCAGGGACTGCTTCAGCACGGCTCGGCTGACCCCGTCTCTGTCGAGCAGTCGGAAGACCAAGTTCAAGTTGCCGTCGCCCACCTCCTCCGCGCTGGTCAGCTGGCCGGAGAGCAAGTAGCTCGTGTCGTTCAGCGGCGACCATTGGTTGATGGTGCGCTCGACATACGCAAGCACGTCCTCCGTGCTGAGAATGTGGTAACGCTCCTCCTCCACGTCCCCTCCGCCATTGTTGTTGTTGTTGTGGTGGTGGTGGGACGAAATCTCGCCGACACCGATCAGTGGGGAAGAGGAGGAGCTCTTCCTTGCAAGCTCAGCATCGAGGGCATCGTAGCGTGGATCCACGCCCTTGTCGTTTGGCGAGTTGGTGTCGTCACTGTTCATCACCACAGAAGACAGGAGTGGGTAGGAGGAAGGTGAGAGAATGGAGGAGGCACAGCTGTGTGGTGACGAGTGAGGAGCAGAGCAGAGAACCAAGTGGAGCAACAACGGCAACAGCACCAAAAACCGATGAAGCTTCGGGAAGGGGAGGGGAGGGGACTTGTGGGTCAACAGGAAGGGAGGGGAGAGAGAGGCAGGAGTGGGGCCATACACGGGAGAAGGGTGAGGGGTGAGGGGCAGTGTGCAGAGCCTCGGACACGAAGAGGCACAGCTTCCACCTTTTGTTGCTCTCGCGTTTCATTTGGTGGGTTGAGTAAATCAAAAGGAGGAGAAGGGCGGTAGAGCGATGTCTAGGTCTAACAGCCCGTGTGTATGTGTGTGTGTGTGCGAGTGCGTTGAGTCAAGGGGAGCAGGGGGGGGGGGGGGGAGGGCACCGAACCAAGTCATGCGCGTTTGTACACGTTGTTTGTCGTTGCTTTGGTGCCTTCCTATTGCCACTTCCTCCTCTTCCCTCTCCCCTTCCCTCACGGCCGCCCGTAGAACCGCAATGTACACACACAGATTTGGTTGAACAAGTCCTTGACGGGTGCTGTGACACGAACACGTACCGTGTGTGCATGAGAGTGAGTGTATGTACAACGTCCAACGATAAGGAGAGGACGAAACAAAGGGTAAAAGGGAAACAAGCAGAGCTATAAAAAGCGCGAGCAACGGGAGCGGGCAGGCACACACGTGGCGGAGAGAAGAGCATATACATCCTCCGTCGACAGCGAGACCAGGTGCGACGCCGCGCAGCAAGCGAAATGTGGGTGGGGGGGGGGTGTTAAGGGAAGGAAGGGGAAGAGGAAGCAGTTCGCAGTCGAAGAGCGCGGAAGAGACAAAGGAGGGATCGATAGGATCGAGCGGTGGTGAGTGGCGTGATAACCGCTGCCCGCCCCCCCCCCCCCCCTCTTCCGCACCTCTCACGCGCTAGACAGCTTTCGAAGGCGCGCGAGTAGAGCAGTGCTCGTCCGAGAGCGTGTCGGAGGGCCTGGTCACCGATGGTGAGCCCGAGCCGCGGCCGACTCCGCTCGCGTCCCTTTTCTTCTCTTCGTCGCCTCCCTTCTCTTCATTCTCCTTCCTACATCTCTCGCCTGGCTCATCTGCGTCATCGCTCCACTCGCTGGGGACTCCCTCCCTCTCGTCCGCGGCGGCGCTGGCGTCGTTCTGTCTGCTCCCTGTGACACGCTCAAGGTGCAGAACACGCTCCTCGAGCAGCCTATTGCGCCTCTCCATGACGTGCAGTTCGTTCTGCAGCACCTGGATGGCGCGTGCCTGCTCCTGCACCGCCCGGAGGCACTTCTGCATCACGAAGGTGCTGTTGACGGTCATTTCGGAGGGGAAGCTGGCACCAGCGTGGGTCGCCGTGTCCGCAAAGTACTCTGCCATCTCTGGCGTGCTGACGCCAACCGGGCCGTGCGGCGGTGGAGTGGCCGGCCTGCTGGCCGAGCACGTCCCCGCCGCCGAGGCCCCTCCTGCTCCAGCGGGGAGGTATCGATGGCTCGCCCCTTCATCAATCGCGATGGCGCCGCCGCCCACGTGGAAGGGGCTCGAGACGCGCCGGCTCTGCACCCGCGGAGTGCTACACGGCGAGTTCGCCTCGCTGGCCACCGGGCTCATGCGAGTCACCTCCTCCACACAATCCTGCCGGTACATGAGCTGCGGCGTCGCACGGGCGGAGCCCGTACTATTCACGAGGCTGCCGGCCCCATTAGCGGGGCTCAGGCGACGGCGCGTGTGGGAGAGGATGGAGTTACGGCAGAGCCGCCCCCGCATCTCCTCCGCGTCGGCGCCAGCCGTGTCGAAGCTCTGTTTCGCCTCTCCGTCGTCGTCGTCGTTGGTGTCAGTGGTGGTGGTGGAGCCGTGTATATAGGCGATAAGACCACGAGGCACGGGGGAGTTGCGGCGCGACCCGCCACCACCAAGGCTGCGGCTGGTGGCGGAGTAGGAGGTCGACTTCCGTCCTGGCGTGTGGCCGTAGCTACTTGCCACACTGCCCCTGTTGGTGTTCCACATGTGCGCTGTGGACGGGACGGAGGCGGAGGCGCCCGGGATGGTGCCAGTGGAGAAGCCCATTGCTTCCTGCAGAGGCTGTTGTGTGGGCGAGGGGAGGAGTCGGACGTTTGCCTCGTCCGCGCCTATCGGGCGTGCCGTGATGTTGCCAGCTCGCGCCTGGACAATGGGGAAGCCATCGTCGCTGACGTGGGTCTCTGCCGGGGCGACGGTGTCGCCGACGTTGCCTAAGGGCGGGGAGGAGGTGCTGAGACCCTCTACAGGAAAGCTGTACGTCGCGCCGACGCGGTGCACAGTTGTCCCATCACTCATTTCTCACTGTGGGGAGAGGAGAGATGCGCGTGGGTTGCAAGGGGGGACAAAAGGGAAAGACGGCGGTCGCACAAACGCGAGAAGATGAGGATAAAGGAGGAGTGAAGGAAAGCTTCAGTAAGTTTAGTGTGTGTGTGTGTGTGAATCTGCTCAAGAAAGCGGCAAACTCCTTACAAGAAACGGGGCAGCACGACAAAAGGAGGAAATGGAGGTGGCGCATGATGTAAAGCGTCGCACGGGACACATCCGCCCCTCTCTCCCCTCCCCCTATCCTCAGCTGCCACGCACACATACTTGAGGAAGTACTTCCTTCTCTCTGTCCGTCTCTGTGCGTGAGGTCCGCTATTTGCTTTCTTTTGGTGTGTTTTGCTCTGCTCCATCTACCCCGTGATGCCCAGGCTCCGCGCCATCCGCTCCTCCGCGCGCATCGCACACGACTCGATGAAGGCGGTGTCTGCCCTGCGTCGCTTCCGCGATTCTCGCGCCGCGTGAAGAAACCTCTCCTGCTCCTCCCGTGCCCTTTGCGCGGTGGGCTTGGACGGCTGAGGTGGCTGGGCCGCTGCCGGCGCCAAGGTGCCTTGTTCCGTTTCTCCCCGGCTGGGATCAGGGAGGGATGTTGTTGTGGGCGAGAGTGGCTTCCCTTGCTGGAGAAGAAGGCTCTGCAGCTCTTCCACACTCGGGGGAGGTGCCTCCGCGGGTGGGGCCTCGGCACCCTTCTGCGCCGTGTCCTCCTGCTGCCGTTTCTGCTCCACTCTCAATCCTTCCAGCATCATGCTGTCGTAGAAGTCCGCGGATGGGCCACCGCCACTGCTGTTGCTGTCCTGCTCTCCTCTCTCTCTCTTGTCCGCTGGTGCCGTGTCGGGGGCTGAGGTGGTGCGCCGCTGCTTCTCCTTTTCCAGCTTTCGTATGTACGCCTCGAGGGGGTCGTCCCCGTCGTCCTCATCGGACCCTTCTTTCCGTCTCCCTGCATCCTCCTGGGCACCCTCCGCCGCATCGGACGATCCCTTGCGGTGTCGGCGCAGCAACTGCCGGTACGCCGTCGTCACAAACACGCCAACCTCCATGTCCTTCTCCACCAGGGTCGCGTCCTTGGCATCGCTCTCGCGCTCCTTCGCGATGCGCCGCAGCAGCAGTTTCTCCTGTTCCGCTTTGCGAAGCTGCAGGGCGGCGGCGATGGAGTTGCCGAATACACTGTTCTTCTCCTCAGCGCCTGCCTTGGCCGCCCCCACGGGAGCAGGTGACAGCACCGAATGGGTGGGGGCCGGTGCGCCAGCCAGCCCTCTCACCAGCGCGGTGCCTCGGTAGCGGAGTCGTTGCGCCAGCTGCTCCCTCCGCTGCGCGGCCGCCTGCCGTACATCGGCCTCTGTCAACGTATTTCTGCCCGGGCCACCCGCCACTGCTGCTGCTCCGTCCCGCTTCGAGGGTGGCGGTGGTGGCGGAGGCAGTAAGGGCGAGTCGCTGCCGCTGCTTCCCCTGCTCGAGCCAGACTCGGCACTCACATCCTCATCACTATTGCTCACATCGAGCAAGGACATTACAACTACGGATTGAGGGGGGTTCCTACAGGTTAGGGGAGAAAAGGATAAGCGTAGAGAAGGCGCAACGTGTGCTCGCATGTGGGAGAGTCCGTGACCGTACCACACATGATCTTTCGGAAGACCACTGCCACACTCGTCTGTCCTGCTTAGACATACATGTTGTACTGAGATGAACACCTCTGGGTGGGGGAGATACGCGGTCTCGGGGCACACGCACACAGATACGCACGCACATACGCGAGGAGCTCAGAGGATATGTAATTTGAAGAAAATGTGCGTCATCGGAGGTCTGAAACACGGACCATATCAGCTTCATCACTGCCACCGCTCGCACAGACACACGCGGACACACACAGCTCAAGGTACGTGGCACGGTGCACGGTCAGCTCCCGCTCATCCACAGACGAGGGTTTCAGTTGGTCAATTTCTGCTCTTGTAGTGGTGGAGGGGGAGAGAAGGAGAGCGCCCCTCGCTCATCATGCGTGCAACGCCAGCACAGGAGGTGGGGGGGGGTCTACACACGCACAGACACACCTCCAGACAGACACACCACCACCAGACAGCTCTCGGGGTTGCGAGATAGGGAACATGCACAGACGCTCGCGGCGCGAAGCACACCCAACCGACAACGCCTTCCGTCGCACACACGCACACGCAGCACGTTCGCCACAGGTCCACCTCAGCCATGGTATTAGGTTCAAAGGCAAATGGATGTCATGGAGGGGCATTCGTGCGAAGTCATGCCGTCCGAGGAGAGATGCCACGATCATCAGCGGGGGACCAGCGGGGGGAGAGAGGATGAGTGCGAGCGCAGCTGCGCAGAGGCCAGCGGAAAGCACACACGCACACACACACACAACGCACACACACACACAACGCGCACACACGCATGGAGCGCGTCAGACAGTTTTGAATGGATTGGGTAAGAAGCGCAAAGGTGTTCATGTCACAGCCGCGGCTCGACAAGAGATTCCCTTCTTTGTCTCGTCATCATGCAGCGTTCCGGGAGGGAGGGGGGGGAGAGTACGTGGTCTCGGGGCACACGCACACCTGCACACACACACACACACACA